>AFIY01001451.1:0-19143 GCA_000223825.2 Zymoseptoria passerinii SP63 | reverse complement strand
GATAATATAGATATAGCTCGTAATCCTTAGGAAGCTAGCTAATAATTAGGTATCTAAGAAGGCGTATAAGAAGGTATCTAAGAAGGTATATAAGAGGGTATTTACTAGAAGCTAGTAGATTTATTATCCTAGAAGGAAGGGCTAGTATCTTAAATACCGGTACTTATAGCTACTCTAACTATATTAATAGTATATCTAAGAGCTAAGGATTAATAGCTATATTAGTAGATATATTAACTATAATAATATCTTTTATAAGAGGTAGATAACGATATAGCTAGCTAACTAATATTAATTGCATTATACTAGACAACTAGCTTATTTAGAGTAAGGTTAACCTTCTACTATTAACAACACTATTGCAACACTAAATTCGACGACGTGGCCAGAGCGTTTACCTTACTCTACTTATCTACCGGGTAGGCCCTCAGGCGCAACTGGGAAAGCGCCTCTTGGAGCGGGGAGAAGAGCTTCGGTCTTGTGGGCATGGGAGTGCTTGTCGTTTCAAGAACAGGATGTCCTCGGTGGCGCTGGCCGATGTTGAGGGGAGAGTCCACAGCAAGCCATTCGCCGCAGAGCACGTAGTCGACTACGAAAGCAGCAACGGAATACCTCACCTCCTCGATGCCGCTCAAACTGCACCATGAATTGCTCCATGAAGGACACAAAGCAGCCACAGCACTTCCGTCAAGCCAAGCTACCCGGATCCACGTCGTGCACTGCCCACGATAGTAGTGAGGGGGGACCCCGAGTGAGTATTCTCGCCGAGAGTGAGACCTTTGATAACGATAGATCTCCGCTTCACCGGCTACGGCTGCCTGGCTGACTGGCTGGCTGCCAACGAACGTATCAGCGGCACGAGGCATAGTTATGCCAGACTTGCAGAGTGGTGGCAGAAGTGTTTGGGAGAAATTCGGACCACGGGGACAACCGGCAGACCCCTCGGCCCCAAGCGGCGGATTTTGAGTTTTTGCGTGCCGACGGCGTTGAACCATGGAATCACCAAAGTCAAAGAGCCGCAACACGTTTCATCATCATCGAAGGATTCCTGCGACCCATCGTGTTGATGATGATGATGTTGAATTAATGTAATAACAACCGACTGCACCTCTTTCGGATTGGGATGGTATTATCACCATGCGAGTTCCATGTCGAGCAACATTGTTGTGCTTTATTACGAGGTACTTCGTACTTACTGTACCTGACCGGAGGCCGCCACCTCTCACTCTCGGGCAAATTGATCGTGGGTCCAGGATGGGGGATGATCCTCTGCTAGAACTAGTTGAAAATGGAAGGTCCCAATTCAAATCCAATCAGGGCAAGGGTTCACACATTACCAAAGGGGAGGCACAGGACATCAAGGGCATCTCGGAGGGATATCCCTTTCTCGCTGAATTGAACACGTGCAACTATCGTCTCGTCGCATTCGTATGTAACCTCATTCATCCATCACCCAGGCATCGTCCAGCCGCATCCATCTTCGTGACAATCCACCAAACTCGGGGGCATTCCAGAATTCGCTCCTCGACCCGCCAGAACGCTGACGGTGTCCACTTCGTCTCCGACATCTGTCCTGTTTCACCCTCCCATCTTCAGCCTCACCAACGCAAACGTGGCATCCACGACGCGACTCTCCGGGGCAGAGGCCGCGCCGCCCGCTTCCCAGTCGAATCACCGCCGTCGACCCTCACGACAGAGCCAGACTCATGCCGCCCGATCCATTTCGCCTTTGCCTACCCATCTAGATGTCCACTCCACAGCCTCCGCATCCACCACCACCCATAGCCTGTCCAGCGCGGCCACATACATCGCGGAAGAGGGTGAAGCGGCCGGCGCCGACGGACACCACATGTCGCTGGACCGCTCCCCGAGTCCACGTCGAAATGGCGGCTGGTCTTCGCCCGGTCTCAGTGCCGACATCAGCCACGGAAAAGTGCGCACGACCTCGCCGGGTGTGAGCTGTTCAAGGACAAACGGAGGTGTCACTTGGGAAGCGGCGAAACAGCGCAGTGCCAGGGTGGAGCACGGCGCATTCTCAAGGTACGAGAGTCAAAATACAGGCATATACGGGCGTTGGAAACGGAACCTGAGCGTCAGTCTGCCGCGGTGGAGTCATGGGGGACAGGAGGATCGGATCGCAGAGAAAGAGCAGTTGGAAAGAGAGCGGTTATCTGGAAGAGATCGAAACTCGCGGGCTGGAGGCTGGCAAGACATTCCACGGCGAATGGGACGGTTGATATCAAGAAGACGGAAGTATATCGCAGTGCTGTTGCTCTTGGTGGCTTTGATATGGTGGTGGTACGCATGTAAGTGGAAGATATCTCGGGATATCACTTCCGTACGCTGACGGAGCTCTAGCTCTCCGACTCTGGTACCGAAGGACATCATGGCTTGGAGGCGGCTCTAAGTTCGTGATTATTCTCGGCGCGAATCAGGGCGGAGGCGTGATGGAATTGAAAGGAGCGAGAGAGTGGGCCATCGAAAGAGACAGCGTTAAGAACAAGAAGCGATACGCGGCACAATGGGGTTACGAACTGGACATTGTCGACATGAGCACGAAGAAACGATACGCGCACGAGTGGAGAGAAAGCTGGGAAAAGGTGGATGTGATACGGAACGCCATGAAGAAGTACCCGAACGCCGAATGGTGAGCGAAGACTGGTGGACTGATGTCACTCGGAAGGCATACACTAACGATACTCAATGCAGGTTCTGGTGGCTCGATCTCAACACCTTCATAATGGAGCCGACCCAATCCCTCCAATCCCACATCTTCTCGGACCTCGCACACAACGTGTACCGCGACATCAACATCTACAATCCGCTCAAGGTCCAACATCCGCCGAACGGAACGTCCACCGGCGAGGTCCCTTACGAGAACTACCTCGATCCCGAGTCCCTCTCCGTTGTCGGTGATGGGAAGTTGGAGAGCATCAATCTGGTTTTGTCGCAAGATTGTGGCGGGTTCAATCTCGGCAGCTTCTTCGTCAAGAGGAGTCAATGGTCGGATCGCATGTTGGACATGTGGTGGGATCCGGTCTTTTACGAACAGCGACATATGCAATGGGAACACAAAGAGCAGGATGCGCTGGAATACCTGTACGTCAACCAGCCGTGGGTTCGCTCGCACGTGGGTTTCCTTCCCCAGCGCAAGATCAATGCCTTTCCGACCGGCGCCTGTGGTGACGATCGTGGAATTCCTGACGAGGGTTGCAAGAACAGTCTCTCCACGGGTCTCCAGGGCGGCGCAAGAGCGGATGGTCCAGGTGAATGCGGAGTGCAGGGCATCCACTACCAGCAGAAAGAGCGAGACTTTTTGGTCAACATGGCAGGCTGCGAGTGGGGACGAGACTGCTGGGGAGAAATGTACAATTTCCGGCAGCTGTCGAATCGGCTGAATCGCAGTGCATGGGAGAAATTCAAGGACTGGCTTTGGGAGGCATGGCATTGGAAAGAGGTGCGACGAGAGAAGGAGAAGAAAATGAAGGAGAAGGCGGCGAAGGAGCAGGCGGAGCAGGAAGAACGGGCTCGACAAGAGGCCGAACGTCAGGCGCAAGAAGAAGCGCAGCGGAAGGCAGAGGCAGAAGCACAAAGAGAGCGAGAGCGGCAACTGCACGAGCAGGCGGAACAGCGAGCGCGTGCACAGGCTCAGGCTCAAGCGGAGCAGATGGCGCAGGCTCGGCTGAAGGACAAGGCAGGGCCACAAGTAGCGCCGCAGCCTGGAGCAGCACTGAAGCCGCAAGACGCGGAGCCTAGAGTGCCAGCGGAGCAGGGAGCTCAACCGCCGTGATGGGGAGAAGTTGAGCAGGACCGAGCTTGGAGGTCTGCCCGATCAACGACGCACAGGATACGCGCAATTCTCTTCCGACCTTGCGACACAGAGACCGCTCGGAGTGTCTCTGGGTTCGTACCGCCCACCATTTTGGACGTAGTGCTTTACAAATAGAAGCGAAAAGCATAGCGCGGAGGCAATTGAGGGACGAGCATTTGGCCACATTTTGGTCACGACCGCGGGCGTCGTGGGAAAAGATAGCATGTATACCATCTACTTCACGTACACGATGGAGTCACATCTGATGCCACCGCAGGTACCACCGTAGGTACCACCGTACTTGTTGGACTATTTCGTCTGGCGTGTACGGCTGAGGAGGCGTGCATGTACGGTTTAATGGAAAAGACTTCCCGCCAACATACATACCCCCTACGACTATCCTTCTAGCTACATATCTCGAACATAAGACGTAGGTATGCCACCGAATATGCTGATCGTAAATGTACGACTGATAGAGCGCACTGTTGAGTCAATGGACGGCGCCATTGAACGGTGCAGCATGCTCCGCACACGTATGTGCATGCTTATGTAGTATACACACGGAGCGATTAGAGGTACGGCAACATGTTCGGCCAAGTGAGATGCCTTGCCCCCTGACGTTTCCGATGGCATGCACGGTCAACTGGCGTGTCCTGTCAAGTGGCATGTGCGGTGACACGCACGTCTCTTTGACATGTACGGCGAGCCAACAGGCAGCCGACGAGTACGACTCTCCACCATGTATGTCGTGGTCGCTGCTGGCACGCCTGACTTCATCGTAAGTCGTGGCGGAGAGTGCCTTGGTCCAGACAGGGTGAGCATCCCGACATCCTTGCTTCCAATCACCTAGAGTGTACATGTTCGATGTTCTCATCCGTTCGACTCGCGCTCCCGATGCGACGCCCGGTCGCAGCCGTTGCAGTCCGGTTCAGAGGGTCCGCAACCCACATCGACGAAACCGCGGCCCGTAGTCATTCTTCCGCTGTGTCTTTTACTTCGAACACGGTTCGACGGACTTGACGATGCTGGAACACGGCGGCAGCACTCCCATGTCGCTCACCGTCACCACTTCCGGCCAGACTTCCACGCATTCGCGGGTCCCCGCCTTGTCATTCTTTTCCAGATCTCCTCGATTCGGGTGTGGACGGATGAGCTCACTCCCAGAGGAGCCTTGACGAGCTCTGACCTTGTGCCTCAAGATCAAGGAAAAGGAATGTAGTCGTGGCAGGCTTCCCAGAATCAGTATCAACCACTCCTCCGTATACGTCCAGAGGATCAGTGGAACTCCGTTGAAGAAGGGATCGTCGACCGATTCGAGCCGCTGTAAATAGACCAATCTCATGGTGGCAGCAATGGCAGCGAGGTATCCCCCCGCCATCATGGCCGACATGGCAATCTTGCGGCGTGCCGAGATTTTCATCTTCCGGAACACCACGACCGCGTACGTCGCGAGGAAGACGTCGCTGCCGATGGCCCAGGCGGCCTGGACGTAGCCGATGATCATCCCCGGTGGGATCAATCCATAGTCGCAGCCGCCGAGGATGGTGGTGTCCTGCGGACAGATCTTGACAATGATGAACGTCATTGCGGCTCCGAGGCCAACATTCGTAAACCAGACCACGTGCAATAGCCATTTCGTCCTCGGCTGAATCTCACCCTGGACCCGGAGCATCAGGGCCACGATGGCGACTCGCGCGAGTACCGCACCAACGGCACTGAAGATCTGCCCCACCCAGACCAGACGTGATGCAATGATGAAATGCTCCTGTGGAATGTCCACGATATGGTGTCCGTAGCCGTACGCCACGCTGATGGTGAGGATGATCTGCGACGCGAAATTGACGAACCACGCCGCCACGACCCAGATCAAATCCCATTCCGCTTTTCGCACAATTCTCAGAGCGCAGTACGTTCGACATCCGATGATGATGGTCGCAATCGTGGCTTCCGTCCAGGACAAGCCCATAAGAACCGGTGCGGCGCTTCCAGAAGCTCCGCCCAAGTCGATCTCTGACATGTTGTTGTGGCGTGCTGGCAACGGTTGGCACAGATCGGCCACGCCAGACTTTGATATTCGTGAAAATTAAGCGGACGGCGCCGACTGCTGCATGTCTTTCTGACTCCCGATGACTGGACTGCGAAAGATTCAATGTGCGGCCCAGAAAGATTGTGTGCCGTTACGAATCAATGGCACCAGACACCGAGCGGTGGCAGATGGAGAATTCGTGAATCTCACCTGAGACTCTACCCATCGCGGCATGTCGCATATTGTCGATACATGGAGTACCCTCGGGCACGCTATGTGACTGGCTGCGGGAGTGGTTCGACAAGTGAGAGATTGACCGCTGACATGGGAGATTCCTGGTATTCTGACGCTCCGGCGGGGATCTGGGGGAAATCCTGGTTGGAAATGTGTCGAAGGTCGCTGCCAGAAGTGACTCGCCCGCTTGGCGGTCTGATAGTAGGTCGAGATCTCGACGCAGCTTCACGATCGTGCGAAAGCGAATGATGGCCGGCATCGTCTGCGAAGACGACCCGATCACCGGCGAAGGATGCCTGCGGAAAGACACTGGAGATCTTGCAACGCCGCCGACTGAACATTGACCCGACAGGTATCACCGCGCTGACGTTCCTGAACCCGGTACATCATCCTACAACGTGCCTTATCTGGTGTCCCATGTACACGAAGTAAGCTTGCGTCAAGTCTCTCGCCTTCTCAGCTTCACCGCGAAATTCGTCGGTTTCACAAACCAATGGTTCTCGGTCGCCAGCTTGGAGTGGGCGAGTTCGACATCGAATCGCAAGAAGATCATGGGAATGACCTTGCACATTTCCAGGTATGAAATGTGTCGTCCGATACACGTTCTGGAACCGAGGCCAAACTAGACTTCATGTTAGCGCTGGTAGGTGAAGACAGTCGGGCAGGGTTGTGATCATGTCAGCGACCAGTGGACCACGCGGATTGACTTGCCACGTGCCAAAAGACAGGCCACCGCAACTCATCAACGCTGTGAACAGAGGTGCCATCGTACACGCCAGAGTGATGTTTCTCGACTTACCGGCATGAAGTTGCTATCCATGATCTTGAGCCTACTCTCATCTCCTCCCTGAGCTTCGATCCAGCGTTCTGGCCGATAGTCGGCGGCATCCGGGCCCCAGATTGTCTCATCATAGTGTGCCAACCAGGTATTGATACCGACCTCCGTGCCTTCGGGGAAATAGTGGCCGAGCATCTCGACACCACCTGGCGGCACAACTCGCCAAAGAGGCAAGCCAGTCGCTGCGGTCATTCGCAGTCCTTCTTTGATGCAGGCCTGGAAGTATGGCATGTCCTGAGTCACTTTGAACGACACGCAGTCGGGCGTGGCCCGTCCATCTCGAATTGCTTGGTCGAGCTCTTCTCGCAAGCGTGCGAGAATGCGTGGATCCCGGGCCACGTAGAAAACGACGCTGCTCAGAGACACTGCAGTGGTATCGCTGCCTGCAACGACGTTTGAAAGAAGCATGGCGTATACATGCCTCATCGTCATGGCCTTGTCCGGATCCTTCTCCGCATCGAGCGCCAGGTCAAGAAAGTCTCGCGGGGCGTCCAGATCGTGAGATCGACCGCCATTCTTCTCCTCTGCGCTTCTCAGAGCCACACGATTGTCCAATTCCTTTCGGACCGTCGATGCCAGATATGGCCTTCCTCCGCCACGCATCCCAGGTAACTTGGAGCTGTATTTGTACAACCATTTATGAGCCCAAGAGAAAATCCCGACGAAAGTGGCATACTTCAAGACCGAGTCCAGCGAAGTGATCATCTCGCCCACGTCCTTGCCTTCGTCCAAGAAACCGAACCTTCGACCATAGGTGATGTTCCCGACAACGTCAAACGCATAGCACTGCAGCCAATGATGGAGATCCACCTGCCTGCCATCGCGGCTGATCTCACTCAGCCGCTCCTGAAAGATGCTCTGCACCGCCTCCACGTACTTCTCGTAGTGCAAGAGACTCGACAGCGCGTACATACTCTGGAACATGCGACGTTTTGTCGAGTGGCGCTGTACGTCTCGGTCGGGAAACAGAGACGGCTCCATCGAGGGATCATACCAGGTGTCGTACCACGAAGATTTTGTCGCTTTGGAGCCGATCCCGTAGATGGCCTTCTCCGGTCGAGAGATGGAGTACATGTTTGGTCCGAGCCGGACCACCGGTGCGTAGAATTCGCCGTCTCGGGCATGTTGTCGGTGGAGTGCAATGTTGACGTGTTCGGCTTTGCCGCTCCAGACGGCGTTGAGATACCAGAGTTTCGAGAATCGTGCAGCGCATGGGCCAGGGACATTGCGGAGAGGTGAGGTCAGTGTGGTGTATATGATGTGGAGGGCCTTCACGGCCAGGGCGGCCAAGGCCGCATACACGACGATGAAAGGATGCATGTTCGAAGCGGGCAAGTGAGGAAAGGTCTTGGGTGAGGTGATTTCCAAAGCGACAATGACGACAATGGAGAGCAACTTGTGGGTGTCGCAAGGCGGGAGATTGTCGTTGTTATGGTCGATGTGCGCGTTGCAATGTCTGGTTCTGGTATCCGAGGTGGCCCGGTGGGGTAGAGTCTACATCGATGCGGCATACACGAGCGGCACAAGAGATCGTCGCTCCGTTCGCGCATTCCCCACCAAACTTCAGTTTTGTGATCAGTTATCAAACAGCCATCAATGATCTGATGTCAGTGAAGAAAGCCCTCAGCTATACAAATAGAAGATTCAGGGGGAGCCCAAGATAGGTAGCTTGAGCCTGGGGCACCCACTCAGAAAGGGGTGCCAAAGCAGCTTTACAACATCAGGTGAAAGCAGTTGGGATGATCGATTTACGAAGTCCATCGAAGGAGTGTTGCTCGAAGACGTGAGCATTGAATTGGCGTTGTCGGAGAAGAAGCATCCGGGACAAGAAATCTCGGGGCGCAAGCCATATGCGAAGGACGAATCCGATTCAATCACAGCATCTATGTATATGCGTTATTCCATCTCTCCCTAACAACTATTCAAGACTTCTCCGCCAACTTAGGCATGCTAACAACACTCTCCACTCTACCTTCACCCGCCTTGTCAGCCTCAATTTTGCTGCTAAAGTCATCCGCCCAGACATGGTTCTTCCATTGCCGGACGGGAATGCGATCGGAGAAGAACCTCTCAAGCTCCGCGTTGGTTCGGCCCGTCGTCTCTCCCACGCAGAACCAGGAGTACGCCAGAGTGATCAAACTCGTGCCGCCGTAGACGAAGCCTAACATGGGACCGAGATCCGCGTCGTAGTACATGTAGGGTGAGGTAAACACCATCATCCAGACCGTGAAGAAGAAGGTTCCGAGAGCGCAAGCTGTGATCTTGTTTCTGTTGCGGCCGACGGCCATTTCTGATGCGATGGTGTAGGAGAGGGTACCGATTGAGAAGTTGTAGCAGACGATGTTGATGTATCTGCAGAGGGATGTCAGCAATCCGAGACGATAGTCAGGCATGCTGCGTTCATGTAAAGGGTCCACTCACGCAAAGACGACAATGCCGATTCCGACGCCGCGGCTGAAGTTCCCATCGCTGTCACGGGTGGTTCCAAGTCCGCCGACGGCAACAAGCGAGATGATCATGCCCATTGTGCAAACGAGTCTACCAGAACCGTCAGCAATGCTACTCCGATCGTTGCGCCAAGGTGAACACTTACAAATTCGTCCTTCGGTTCATCTTGTTACCAAATACCACGGAAAGTCCAACGGTCACGATCTGAACGACATAGATGATCGTGTTGATGGTGAACGGCTCGCCAACGCCAATCGACTGCGCGAAGATGACACCATAACTGGAGAGAAAGGTCAGTAAAGACACAAATCGTTTCCCCTTCGTGGGATACTCACGTGTACCAGAACTGGATTCCGTTGATCTGCTGTGCGAACTGAAATCGGATAGAAGAGTCAGCACATGCCTTAGAGAGATTGACGTACAAGAGACCCCGTGGACCTCTTGCCCTCAAATTCGTACCATGACGCCGCAAGCGTACAGCAGCTTTCTCCTCTCAACCGGGTCGGTGATCAGACTGGCCCAGCTGGACTCCGACTCCATCTCGAGCTCAAGCTGAACGGCGTCCTCAATGACAACGAGATCTGGCTCTGCGGAATAGTTGGGCTTGCTACGGTTGATCTTGTTCAGTGCCGCTGCAGCTGCCTCTCGACGACCCTTGGACTGGAAGAGGTTTAGTTGGAGCCAAATCGAGAGACGACTGGACCATTGTTACTGACCATGAACCACGCGGGTGACTCGGGAATGAAAGGTAGAAGAACAAGCATAGTGAGCGGTAGTATGCACAGCAGACCAACGGGAAGACGGTAGGAGGCGGCGCCATCAATAGTCTCGGTGCCCTCTGAGGAGGATGTCAGCGGACGGTCACAGCAACACTTCTATCTTCCAACTCACGATTCACACATGCTCCAATGAACTGTGCGATCGACTGCATGAACTGGAAGCACATCAACGCAGGTCCACGAATCTCCTGCAATACACACCATTAGTCCGCATTCATTCAACGCCAAGACCAGGCGTACTTACAGTCGGCGCCACATCCGCAACGTAAATCAGACATGTCGCGGTGAATTGACCAACGCCCAATCCCACAAAGACTCGTCCAACATAGAACACGCCGTCGATTCCGTACGAGCAAAGCTGAACAATGGCACCGATAATAATGCAGATACTGGCGCATGCGAAGACGGCTCTTCGTCCGAACCTGTCGTTGATGGGAGCCGCGAGGATCGCACCGACGAATTCTCCAACGTAGATGATCGAAGCGGAGACGGAGAGGAAGACTGTCCCGAGTTCGTATGCTTCTTCGGATCCGGGCGCCGTGCGAGTTCCGTAGTCGCGTTTGAAGTGGTACATTCCTTGGATTCCGGTGTAGTAGATGGACTGCACGTCTTGTCAGTTCTTGCAGCATGTAACAGCTGGATCTTTTGCTACACACATCATATCCGTAGCATAGCGCGCCGATGGTCGCAACCAGACAGTAGAACACCGCCCATCTGTGCTCGCCCCAGTTGATGGAAAGGTTTAGCCCGCCCATGTTGATAGTGACGACGATGATGCTCCGTTGGTGGTGCTCGAGTAGTGATGGAGCATTTCGCAGGACTATGCGAGCGCTTTATACCTACCCGGGCCTTTTTTTTTTCTTGAAATTCACCGCAAAATGGAGGGGCCCCACAGCGGGATCTGGAGGTCAACCAAGGAACGCTGATCACCAGGATGTTTGGCGTTGGGGCGAAAACGTGGTGTATCTAGTCTACCGTAGGTAGAATAGCTGGCGTTTCGCTGACTTTGGTTCGCTGCGATCGTCATCGCTCCTGTATTTCTTGGGGCTCCGCCTGAACTCAGTGCTATCGCCATTGTCGACTGCTCCGGTCAGACATGTTTTCAAGATCTCGCGCATCGATGCGGTATCTTTGTGGGCTTTCGTTGAAACCGGCCGGTGTTCCGCCAGGGTGGAAGACGTCGTTCGTTATTCTGCAGATGAGATTCGACTTGGCATGCAGGCTCCAAGGGCTCGGCTCCATCATGATGAATCTGGGCAGCGCAATAGGGCCGAAAAGTTCAGACGCGGGTGCGAACAAGATGGAGGAGGAAGTGGAGGAACATGGACAGATCCACTCGGGTGCTTTGGGCTCGGTCCGAATGCCGGTTAAGTGGTCGGGTTGATGAAGAAGGTGAACAACAGAATAGTAATAATTAGGTAGACAAGGAGGTTTGCAGATGACTACACTACTGCAGGAGGTAGGAGGTGTGGCTTTACTGTGTGACTGAGTGAGGTGTAGGTAGGTATACGTAACTAATAAGGTAGAATACTCCCTTCTCGAGATCCGCAGAGTGGTGCTGGAGGAAACACAAGGGATGTCCCGAGGGAACGAATGATGTCCTGCCTCAGGCATCAATGAATCCATCCCATCGACACTCGGGTCGACTCGTGCAAGACCACAGGCTTCGGGCGTATTGTCGGCTCGAGGCAGGACATTGGTAGATATGAGTCGTGAGGGACGAGGATCTCACCATTGTTCGTTCATCAACACCTCATTCCTTCCCTCGCTGAGTCAGCGAGGTCTATTCTTCTCAGCCGCCGGCTTTCCCGAATGAGGAATGCCGACCGAGACCGACCGACCGACCCCTCTGCGAGCAACTCTCACGGGGACAATTTACCCTCCATGCACGTCCGTCTCTCGCTGTCTGTGCCGGGAGGCAGCTCCATATCGAGGTATCTTGGGCGGGGTTCAGGACTGGTCTGCCTTGGTCCACCTATATTTGCAATGCACAAAGCATAGACTGCCACAGCTAAGGCCGACTCCGTTCACTCCCTTCGATCTGTCCATTCAGCAACGATGAGCACAAAGCACTTTTTTCCTCACACCGAAGGTGTAGTCGTCCAAGGATTAGACTCACTTGTAGCCCGCAACAACCATCTAGCTCTCGACGCACCGAACAAAGTTGTCTACTCAAAGACACACCATCCCTCGAAAGTCTCCGTGATCTCAGGAGGAGGCAGTGGTCATGAGCCGGCGTGGAGTGGATATGTGGGAGACGGCATGCTGGCGGCAGCAGTCAACGGCGAGGTCTTTGCGAGTCCGTCGACGAAACAAGTCATGGCTGCGATCAAGCATGTCCCGTCAGACGCCGGAGTGATCCTCTGCATTACGAACTACACGGGCGACAACCTCCACTTCGGACTAGCAAGAGAAAAGGCAGAAGGAATGGGATACAAGATTGGCGTCTTGCGAATGACGGACGACGTTGCATTGGGCAGGAAACAGACGGAGAATGTGGGCAGACGTGGTCTTGCTGCGAATATGTGGGTGCTGAAGCTCTGCGGAGCTGCGGCGGAGGCTGGATATGACTTTGAGAAGTGCATCAAGGTCGGCTTCTCGGTCAACGCAAACGCGGTGACTGTTGGCTCATCGCTCGACCACTGCCACATTCCTGGACGGGAGCACCATCGATCGATACCGCAGGATGCCTACGTACTTGGGATGGGTATCCACAACGAGCCTGGTTTGCACGAAATCTCTCCAATGCCACCGGTCGAGGAGTTGGTCGGCGACATGCTGAAGTACTGTCTCAACCCAGACGACAAAGATCGAGCATTTGTCGAATTCAAGTCAAATGATATGGTCGCTCTGCTGATAAACAATTTCGGGGGCATGAGCAACTTCGAGCTGGAAGCCTTGACCAGCGTCTCTCGAAAGGTGCTGGAGCGTGATTGGAAGATCAGGCCGATACGGATATACGTATCATGCTTCGAAACCTCGCTCAACGCTCCCGGATGGTCAATATCTCTGCTCAACATCTCTGGTATCGAGCGCGAGACGGAAACCTCCACATCCACACTCTTAAATTTGCTCGATTCGGAAACGAACGCATCAGCCTGGCCTCGGAACGGCTACAAGGATATCGTAGAGGTGAAGGAGACTGCTGAAGTTGCAAAGGCGGATCCTGAAGCGGCCTCTCAGAATGGGCCAAGAGTAGACGCTGCGCTGCTCGACTCCGCGCTACGGAATGCTTGCAACGATGCAATCAAAGCTGAGCCTGACATCACGAAGTGGGACATTCAGATGGGCGACGGCGACTGTGGCGAGGCTGTAGTAGGGATGTGTCAGGTAGATGGATCAAGTGGATGAGGCAAATATCAGGCCAAGTACTGACTGATGTCGCAGGGTGTTCTCAACAAACTCGACTCCGGACTTGCCAAGCAGGGATCCCTCTTCCACGTCCTCGATCAAGTCGGCGAAGCAGTAGAAGAGATTGGCGGTACACTTGGTGCCATCATCAGTATTATCCTCGCATCATTCACAACAAGTCTCCGAAAAGCTCATGCGAAAGATGCGAGTGGATTCAAGCTTGACGCGCAGAGTGCTGGAAATGCTGCCAGTGAGGCGCTCAAGAACCTCATGAACTATACACCAGCTAAGCCTGGCGGTCGGACCGTGATGGATGCTCTCATCCCGTTCTGCGAGACACTGGAGAAGGAGGCAGACTTGCAAAAGGCAGTCGATGCGTGTGAACAGGGCGCGAAGAGCACGTCTGGCATGAAGGCCGCGTTCGGAAGAGGTATGTTGGTGGTTTCATCTTGTTGTCTGCTACGGATAGCATGTTGATTGTCTTGCAGCCGCATATGTTGGTGAGAGCGCCGAATCTCAGAATGCTCCACCGGATCCGGGTGCAATGGCTGCAGCTATCTTTCTTCGTGGACTTCTTGGAGGCTTGAAGTGAGTGAACATTCGTGTAGATGAGGATGATCGTCTTTGCAATCTGTACAGAATGTGGTGGGTAGAGGAAAATGACATGGCAGGCTTCCTGTACATCTACCTTGTGTGTCCTCCGCACAAACCTCACCGCCATCGGCGACCGGGCAACGTGGCTGTGGTTCATCCTTTTACCGAATGGTCCGGGAATGATTGGAAGCAGTTGCATTATTCCCCGAAATCGGCTCTGCAGCTCCACCAAGGTCTCTGTCCCCTCACCCCACCTCATCACAATCATTGCGGGGTCGGTACACGAAGTGATCCATATTACCGACAACAAAGGATAGAACGAAGTTGGAACCAAGACACCTCGTTGTCAACCACAGAACGATACACCCTTCATTCAAAATCGACAGCAGTTTGGACCACAGCAAAAATGAGCGGCAGACTTCAAGGAAAGATAGCCATTGTGACTGGAGCTGGCGGGGGGTATGCATGCATTGATACAACAGTGAATCCTCATTCTGACTGACCACTATCAAGGTTCGGCAAAGGCATCGCGGAGAAGTTCATCGCAGAGGGCGCAAAGGTCATCATCGCAGACTTTGTCGCAGACCTCGGCCAGAAGACCGCCGACGAGTTGAAGTGTGACTTTCTCCGTACCGACGTGACCAAGCGGGAGGACTGGGAGTCGTTGAAGAAGTTCGTCGACGAAAAGTACGGCAAGCTGGACTGCGTCGTCAACAAGTAATGTCTATGATCCATGCGCTCAAAGACTTCGACCAATTCTGACAACATGCAGCGCTGGCGTAACCTACCGGAACAAACCCACTCAGGATGTCACCGACGAGGATTTCGACAAGTGCTTCAACGTCAATGTCAAGGCCATCTACTACTCCTGCAACGTTCTGGTCCCGTACATCCAGGAGAAGAAGAACGGCGGCTCATTCGTGACGATCGCTTCAACCGCTGGCATCCGACCTCGTCCCGGTCTCGTCTGGTACAACGCCTCCAAGGCGGCTGTCATCAATGCCTCCAAGGCGATGGCCGTGGAGTATGCGAAGGACAACATTCGCTTCAACACTGCTTGTCCTGTCGTGGGTCTTGGAACTGGCTTGTGAGTTTATCGTATTCAAAGTCATGGAAGGGCACTGTTGCTAACGATAGACCCAGGACTGACTTGTTTTTGGGCAAGCCTGAGAACGAGAAGACTTTCATGGCTACTGTGCCACTTGGCCGTGGCTCCACCCCACGAGATGTTGCCAATACATGCTGCTTCTTGTGCAGCGACGAGGCAGATTTCTTGACTGGTATCGATATCCCGGTCGACGGAGGACGTTGTGTCTAAGATCAAGGGATGTGTTGCGACCGTGGTTGGCGGCGTATGCGTTTGAATCGGTGTAAACATCAATGAAAGCAGACTTTCAGAGAACGGATGATGCGAGTAGCCGATACAGATGGAGCATTCCATGCCGTACCAAACAACTGTCTCAAGACCCCATGCCTTTCACTAGTCATCACCCTGGTGCTTACACATCAACCCTGTTGCTCATGTCATCCATAACTTATGCCGGGAAGAGCTTGCCGACTCCTTTGAGCTCCAACAAACATCGGTCTTTGCGAGGAATACCTCAACTTCGATCAGCTCAACGATAGAACCGCACAAGCTCTGCTCCAATCCGCAATTACATGTAACTACTATTGGCCCACGCACCAAGTCGCGAGACGAGAAGTCCGGATTGACCTCGTCTCCGTCCGCGGTCTGCCTCGTCTCGAGCACCTGCATCTACTGATCCTGCACCCCAGCTCTTTTGATGCGAACTCATTTGTAATCCACTGTCATTGGCCAGACGTGCATCGAGCCCCGGTTCAGCGTACGAGCAGATTGAATCGTGTACGCTAGGAACATGCCGACTGACGGTCACTGACCCAACTCTGGAGGCCCTCTCTCGAAGATGATGGTGTGATGAACGATTCCGTTGCGGCGGTGCCATGATCTTGCACCTGTAGGTATGCTGATTCTTTAATCATCGATCGAAGCCCGCATCGTGAGTGCTCGCGACTTTCCCGACGTCAACATCTGGTTACTCTGACATCTCCAAATGGTTCAGAACATCGCTCACGACTCTAACGGTGCTGCCAGCATCGCAATGAACGGCCACGCCGCAATGGACAGCGAACAAGCACCTCCGAAGCTATCAACACTTCCTCCTCCCGACATGAACTGGCAAATCACCCTCAAAGACAAAGTCGTCGCCATCACAGGAGCAAATCGCGGCATTGGCCTCGGAATAGCAGAAGTCTGTCTCGCCAACTCCGCCAAAGTCGTCTACTCGCTCGACCTCATGGATCCATCTGAAGACTTCGAAACACTTTCCAAGGCCAACCCCGGCCGTTTCAAATACAAACAAATGGATGTGACCGACGAAGAGAGCGTCAAGAAAGCAATCGACGACATCGTTCGCGAAGAAGGAGCCATCCACGGTATGATCGCCAACGCCGGCATGACCAAGCACCAACCTGCCCTAGACTTCACAATGGCGCAGGTCCGACAGCTGTTTGAATTGAACGTCTTCGGTGCTTGGAATTGCGCTACTGCCGCTGCGAGGAAGTTCATCGAGCTGGGCATCAAGGGATCGATCGTCTTTACCGCTTCCATGACTTCGTATCGTCCGAATCGAGCGGGTCCTTCGGCGCCGTATGGAGGCACCAAGGCTGCGTTGAGGAATATGACGCATACGTTGGCGATGGAGTGGGCGGAGCATGGCATCAGGGTGAATAGCATTAGTCCTGGGTTCGTGAGGACTGCTATGGTAAGTTGAAGTCGCTCAGATGCGATGTGCTCATTCGCTGACTTGAAGTAGACGCGGGCGATTGAGGGAGCTCCGGACTTTGCGCTCAAGATGCAGTATTACGGCGGCATGCCTCGCATGGCTCTTCCACAAGAGCTCGGTGGAGCATATACGTATCTGCTATCTGACCAGGCGAGTTATACGACGGGAATTGATATCCCGGTTGCTGGTGAGTCACGGATTGTTGCTTGCGGGGTATTTGATGAGTCTTGACTGACCTGCTCGCAGGTATCGTTGGAGCATGGTAGAAGTTTGGAATGGTCTTGGACAGAGATATGCATATCCGGGTTATGACGCCACCTTTTCGGCTCGCTCTAGATTCAAAAGTGCTTTGCGAGAGAAAGATGACTCGCCCACAACGCTACATTCTAGCAGGCTTGAATCCTCCTTCCGGAATCGAGACAATCTCCCTCTCTTCAGTATGCTTGACCTGAGCCAACGACACCGTAAACGCCTCCTGGTCGAAAATTGCATAGACGCTGCGCAAGAAAGGGTCGCCCAACAGGTTGTCTCCGCCAGCATACATCGGCAAGACGCAAGTTCCATTGCCAAAGTCGGATATCAAGGTGTAGAACGGAACAGCGATCTTTCCACCTGCCGCAAAGTTGACCGTGATGCTGCCATTGCTGTTCTCGGGATACTGGTATTTGCAGTCCACGATGTAGGTGTAGAATGAAGTCATCGCTTTCAGCCCACCGAAGGCGGCGGAGACGACCTCGAATAGCTCGGTGGGTAGGCTCCACCACGGAGCTCCAGTGTCGAGTAAGTAAGGCCTGCCTTCCGGTGTGGGCGAATCGTGCTTGAGGACTATCCCGTTGGACACCACT
Source organism: Zymoseptoria passerinii SP63 (assembly GCA_000223825.2). Classification (NCBI taxonomy): domain Eukaryota; kingdom Fungi; phylum Ascomycota; class Dothideomycetes; order Mycosphaerellales; family Mycosphaerellaceae; genus Zymoseptoria; species Zymoseptoria passerinii. The sequence goes on along the minus strand of AFIY01001451.1, from coordinate 1,413 downwards.
TCAGTAGACGAGACATTGACGTTGTTCGTAGCCCCGTTTGTCAAATGAATATCGCGTGGGTTGACCATGTCGACGGTGAATAACTCTCCACCGAGCTTCGCTTTATCGTAAGCGCCGCCGAGGATCATCTCTGCGTTGCTGATGTTGCGGTCTTCAGGCCCGAGATAGACGCTGAGAGACATGCGATCAATCGTCGATGAGTTCTTGAGTTGTGGTAACAAGTATGGTCCAGGTCCGTTGCAGTCTGGCCCAGAGAAGCAATCCAAGCTGAGTCCAGCGACGCTCGCGGCAGTTACTTTGCGAGCTGGATATGCGACAGTGGTGATGTATCCGAACTCCACTCCAGGTGTCGAAACACCTCCCACACTAACGGTGTCATTCAAATAGTCGCCGGAGCCGTAGCTGATCAACTGATCGTTAAAGTAGGGACCGATGTAAGAAGAGGTTCTGTAGATGGTCTGTGTTAGTCACCAGGTGTGTGCAGACGAGGCGCCGGACAATCATACGAAGACGTGACATTGTCAAAGGTTCCGTAAGCATCGCAAGGCTTCGTTTCGGCAGTGCAGAAGTTGCTCTTCGGGTCATAGAAGGATATCGTCGGACTGCCCGTGTCGATGGCGAGGTACTCGTCCTGCGGCGGTGTGCCGACGGAGAATTTGGCAAGGTATTTGAGAAGCACATCGTCTCGCTTCAAGGGGACCGCTATGAATCCTCCGGGGTCCGCGAGAGCGCCATGGATGAAAGCTGCCGCAATGTAGAGGATTGAGGTGTTGCTGGCCATGATGATCGATGGACAATATGAAAAGGACAGCTGAAGGAAAAGAAACCGAAGCCCACCTTGATACAGTTATACGTAGAGGCAAGCTCTGGGATCATTTGTGGATACGAACGATCTTCGTGTTCACGTCCTGCACTAGAATAGAATCTACCCTTGTCTGAAGGAAAAGGCCGACATCCATGTGCAACTCGCTATTCAAGCGTGCAAAGTAAGTAGAAGTCATGCTCACGCCATGTACGGATTACGTGTTGCACGGTCGCAATCCGTTACTACTACTACTTTAATAGCTGATCTCGTTACGAGTAGTAGTTACAATAAGGTGTTTAGAGGATTTAGCTAGCTATATACCTCCCCTCTATAACGAGAGTACCTTTAATACTATAATTATTACGCTCTTAGCTACTAGCCTCCTTAAATTAGCCTTCTTTATCTTCTATAACGAAGCCTTCTTAGCCTACTTCTATATAGCTTTAGCTAGCCTATCTACTTCTACTTTAGCTTATATTCGCTAATTTAGCTCTTAATTATTTATCCGCCTTCTTATAAGGGTCCGAACCGCAAAGCCGGCCAGCCTTAGGTACCAGCCTCTGACACTTCTTCTTAATTATATTAGCTTCTTTCTACTACTTCTTAGC
>AFIY01001511.1:0-10278 GCA_000223825.2 Zymoseptoria passerinii SP63 | reverse complement strand
ACGCTCTTCTGAGGAGAGCCTCACAAGCCTGGAGGCAAGCCATCGATCGCGTCTCGTCGAGAGATGTCGTTCCACCATGTTGATACAGCAGGTAGTCCGCACGACCTTTCGAGAGAAGGCTCCTCAGATTGCTGCGGCTCGATGCTCAGCTCAGCCTGGAACAACTCCTCACGACAAGTCCTCATTGACGCCTGTTGCTCGATTCACCTCGAAGTAGGACTTGCACGAAGTGACCCTCTCTGACACCATCACAGGACAACCACGAAGCTGCGGCCCCGCGACATCATGGTGCTCTCTAATGCTCGCCAGCGCTACCCACAATCTTACCAGCCATACCCAACGATCGACCGACCGCGTCGACGTCCCACGCGCTGTTTGAAACACCCTCAGTCGAGACATAAAGAGACGAGCCGACGAGAAGCTTCCTTGAGGACACAAAGCACGAGTAGCAGAAGAGCATGGACACACCAAGAGATGGAAAAGGTTGACGGACCGTCGCGAGCACAATTTGCTGGACAGCCGCGGTAGCAGGTGGTGACCACTCACCCATGAAAGGTGTACGGCATGAAAGGCGGCATCACACTCGCAGCTCCCGCGGCGAAAGTAAGAGGCGGACGAAGAATGAAGACTGACCTGATCGGCACGGTGGGCCGGGGATATGGGAAATCAGACATCATAAGTGCAAACTGTAAGAGCCGCAGACTCACATCATACCTATCAGGGGGCACGATTCGATGGCTAGTCGCTATTAGAAGTGATCGGTGACAGCGATCCGGTATCGGGAAAGCTCCTGCAAACACAAGAGCGTGTCAGTCGCGTCGCCGTGGTGTGCTCCGTTCCAAGCACAGCACGCCACACTGTACAGATTGGAGAGCTCTGCCATTGGGTGGAAACATCGATACTGTAGATGTCGCTTGGATCAGGGACGCATGGACATATCGACCGGTGCCAGAAAGAGAAATGGCGAGGCCTTGTCGGGCTCTCGGACGTTGCGTGATGGTCTTCGTGCTTAGGTTGTACTCAGGGAGGACACATGATGCCCATTACAGGTAACGTTCTTCTCCACGGACCGGCTGCAGAGCCAATGAATGATGAAAAGCTGAAAACACCAGCCGGCGCCGGTGTGGTATCGGCAGGAGCACTGCTCGGGGCAAACAGCTGCGAACACGATTGTCAGCATTCCAGCTCCTTGAAAGTGCTGAGAGTATTTGTAGGAGTTTTGTTGAAGGTTTGGATCAGAGGATTGGCTTTGTTGTTTCTGAAATCACGGTAACAGCTTGCGCTGCACTTAGATCATAAATAAAAGGAAAATAAACGTTCATCATTGTGCGTCGTGGGAGGATCCAGAATGGGAGTTGACTCACCCAATATTTGCCCTGCCTAACATCGAGCATTGTTTGTTCGCGACGACAGATGCTCATATGGCATCCTGTGATCGGCTTCCATGCTGCGAAGCCAGGTGTCAAGACGCGAACCTCGCATTAGACGTCTAGTTGCATATCGTCTTAATGTTACCGAAGAGGGAACGCGTCCATTTTGCAGGCTCTTCAACCCGCACTGACAGGCGGTATGATGGCAACCTCATCGCCCTCTTTGATGACTAGGCCAGCATTGCCCTTACTCGTCTCCTCTTCGATGTCAACGTAGTCCAGGTTGACGGTCACAGCACTGCTATCGAGCACCTTCGACCTGATGCCTGGATACTTGCTATCGAGCAGTTCGAAGAGGTTCGCAATAGGTAAAGGTGCCGGGAAAAAGTCGTGCTCTTTGCGGCTGAATGAGGTCGACGAGGCGAAATAGAGGAGCGTGAAATGCCCAGCGGGCGGTCTCGTGGAAGTCATGGCCTGTGTAGACTATAGATTGTTAGCACGATTCACTCGTTCGAGGAATGACATGAGTGCAGATTCGTCCAGAAGTCAGAAATGTTAGATTGTAGCTACAGGTCGCCCCGAAGGAGCTTGTCAGGTAATACATGCTGTCTTTTGAAGCATCATACGAAGAGATCGAGGGGAAGATGACCAACTTACCATGCGGGTCTCACTGTGTGAAGAGTGCAGAGTGAGGTTGATGAGTGAGGGATGTTGATCGCAAAGTAGAGAGGAAGGTGAAAACCTAATAAGCAATTTCGACATGAGGTGATCTCACCGGAGCTCAGTCCGCTGCATTGACGTTCGAACACATGTGTGGACCTCTATTGCACCCGCCTTTCACGCACGAACACATCTCCCTCTCCTACTTCGACCAACAACGCCGACGACACATCGTGAACAGGCAGATCCGACATCATGGTCACCACACAGCCAACACCGCAGACCTGGACTCTCCGATTCAAGCACAACCGCAGCACAATTCTCCTGGAAGTCGACCCTCTACAGACACTTTCGTCCGTTCGCGCCGATCTACTCCAAGCCATTCAAGAGACCAACCCGAATGGCGAGCTCAACAAGCAAAAGATCCCATCCATCCCGGAAGCTATCATCCTCGGCCGCGCTCTGGACCGAAACAACCTCAAGCTAGGCTTCCAAGCCATCGAGAAGGACACGAATGAGCCAAACCTGAAGGGCAAGGGCAAGGCCGCGGTGAATGGGAAGAGCAGAACTGTCGGCGCTGATGTGATGGACTGTCCACAAGGTGCTGGACTGAAAAACGCGGACGTGGTAGCGTTCAAATTCAAGACAGGCAAGGAGGATCACGATGTGGATGAGCTGCAAGCGGAAGAATGGGACGTTGTCATACCTACGATGGAAGACACCTACGGAGACGAAGAGTTGCAGGACGAGGGTGTGAGCTTGGAGCAAGGTTGAGAGCTGAAAAGGTAGAATCTCAAACCTCACTCCAACTGGGCGGAAGGCCGAAGTCGGTTGCCACAAGTCAAGGACGCGTCGCCTGTAAGTTGCCCGGTTGAGTGAGCATTGGTCGAATGACTGGAGAGAGCGAGCTGGCACTGATATTCCACTAGTCATCTCGAGAAGCAAAGTATCTACCGTGCATACTCCCTGCACAACAGCACTGCAGTCCTTCGGTATTACCATTACCCATCGAGGAATCACAAAGACCGTGGAAGCCTACGATTCTAGAGGTACTTTGGCATGGCCCACGGACAAAAATGGTCCAATGATCTGTATGCAGCCTTGCTGGCGAAATCCTCCTCTCCAAAGCGAATGATTGACAGATCGACGATGTATGCAATGCTACTACCACTAGGCACCGATCCAAGCCGTGCGACGAACGATCCCTTCCTGTGCCCTACTCTTCGTATGGAGATACGCTTCTCAGCTTGGAACAGTGGGCACGATCTCAGTGAGACATTCTGATCATTCTGATATGGAAGTGGCGTGCAAGACGTTCTTCGTAGCAAATGTCTGTTCGCCCTTTCGAGCTCGGTGTCTCAAAAGACAATCGCCTGAGACCATAGTTTGCCAGAGACGTCTCTAGAACTCTCTGGGCCTGAGACATCTCGTTGTCTCCTCATCGACAGTCTGGCTAGCCACCCACAGAGTCGACACGATATATGAGTCTGCACGTACCCTCCTCCAGGCTACAACGCAGAATCACCAACACTCAATACCGCCAAAGCTCACGTTCGACGAAGACTCTTCCTACCCGACTGCCCTCGATCCTTATTGCAATCACTCAAGAACACCACACCCACCCTCAAAATGCCAACAACCATCTATCGCTACCCCTGCGGCCACACTCGCATCACCGTCGAACGTACCTGCTCCAGCTGCTACGAACACATGCTCCGTACCTACAACCCATACGAGTCGTACTATTCGCGACCTCGCGCCTACCCCGGAAGCGCCGCAGCAATGCTTGAGAGTCAGGACAGAGCGAGGCATGCCCGTTTGGCAAGAGGGTCATACCAGCCGGTCGACTTCTCTCGCTGTCGTCATGACCAAGTCATCTATCGGAATTACGAATGCAGCGACTGTCGCGAAATGGCGAGACGGGTTGGGAGCCGGATTCTGGCGAGAGTCTATAGTCGGCATCGACCCAGAAGTGGATCGTGGTGGGCTTGGAGTGGAGAGCGGTCGAGAAGGTATTGACGGCAACCCTGTTTTCAACCTACGTCGCTTCAATGATCCCACACAGGCGTTGCGATCGTCAAAGCAAAAAGTCCGCAGTCCAGGAATTTGTGTTGATCCGCTTTGTCTTCAGGGTTGGCGCAACTGCAGCAGACCATCGCGACAAAGAGACTTCTCGACGACCAGGAAGATTCCAAGCGAGCTCTGTCTTTCACCAATACGAATTTTGTCAAACGGTGACATGGTGTTGTCACCATGAAAAGTCTAGCGCAAGTGACTCTGTACATTCACCTGCCATTCCGCGCTAGGGCCCGTGCGTCACAACTTTGCTTCCAAGCCTCCACACTTTGACTCTGCGCAACAGATCATCAACTTTTCTTCAACCACGTGTCAACACTCTGCGTTTGCCTCGACCTGAAGTTCCTCATCGACCTTGCGCAACGCCATAAGCGCACCATGGCATCTCGAGCGTCAATCCGCCTAGGCGCCCTACCAAAGGCCACCATCAGATCCTCGTCCTCCAAATCCCCCACCACCAAGACGGTGAAGCTCGAGTGCGAACGCAAATTTACGCCAGTCAATGCATCTCGCGAAGTCGGCGGCCGACTTGCGAGAAAAGCGTCGCCAGAAGTCATCATCCACGACAAGTACTTCGACTACCAAAACTTGATGAAGAAGCAAGGCATTTACGTTCGTCTGCGCAGCAAGTACACCCCGTCCACCAGCGATTCCAAGACGCAGTGGGAGGCGAAGGTGCGTCTCGGGGGCGACTTCGTGAACTCGCAATTCGAGGAATTTGTGGGCCAAGTCGAGGTTGTCAAGGCTGTCCAAAAGCACCATAGCGAGTTCAGCATGGAGGTCTTGCGCAAGCTGCCCGTGAAGGTGGATATGACAACGCATCGCGAGGTCTTCTCTGTCCCGAGCTTCTGTCTTCCTGTCGGTGCCAAAGGTAAGATCGTCATCGACACATGCAGCTTCAATCACTATCCATCTTCACTCAGCAAAGACAGTGACTCCACGCATGTGGTTGGCGAAGTGGAGCTGACGAAAGATGTTTGTTTTGCCGACGGCGTGGAGAAGAGCGAAATCGAGATTGGCAAAAAGCAAGAGGTTGCGGCTCTGAGCGAGGCTCTCGATGATTACATGAGTCCACGCTTTGACCTGTTTGCGCGGGACCAAACTCCGATTGGAAAGCTCACTGCGTACTTCTTGTGGAAGTCCAAGATCGAGGAGAAAGAGAAGGCCGCTGCTCAGAAGACGATCGACACCACGCAAGACACCGTGAAGTCTGTCAAGAATCGGAGCGAGCTACTTGCTTCTTCAGGTATCGTGCTCAAGGACCAGCCGAAGGGATAGGGCTGGGATGTTCCTGCCGCGGCGCCACCCAGCCGCGCTATCCCGTTGGACGCGCCACTAGCTACAGGAGCACACGGTGCTGTTGGAGCTCTCACCAGGACCGCTAAAGTTCCACAGGTTCACAATACCTGACTTCGTATTTCGAAGGGAGTGGTATCGCGATTGGAACAACCCTACTTCCATCGAGGGTAAGCTCGAGGAGCTTGGGGACATCTTGGCTCTACAGACCATAGTGCCAACAGACGCTGGGAGGGCTCGTCTTGCTGGCACTGATTCCGAACGGTGCAAAGTATGAGCATTCTGGGGAAGTGGAGTGACGGTCGGGATCAAGGCGAGATTATGCTTGAAACGCTGGCGTGCCGTGGCAGAGAAGGGCTGTGAAATTTGTTGAAAGTCGAGCGCTGAGAACGACAGAGAGATGCGGTGCCGAGCAGCCTTCGTCCACACGATTCAGAACGTAACGAAGAAGATTTTGAAGTGCTTTGAAGCATCGCGTGGATAGGGCATAAGATCCATGGGTCTGGCAATCGTGATTTCGGACATTGCGAGGATCGTTCAGTGATTTCGATTTAGCGAGAGACAGTGGCAACAAAAAGTTTTTCGTTCAATCATTGTTCATGTACGTCCGATTCGGCCATTGTAAGACGTCGTTGTTTGAGCTCTCTTCCTGTACCATCAAGCGCCCATTGTATCATCGTCCTTGGTAAGTTCTTATTATCGTGTCTGCTGAGCAGAACCAGCCTCTATCGATGATGCAGCTAAGCTGGCAAAAGCGCGGCTCATTTGCTGCTTGACGCTGATGCGGTCGCTCTGCGACATTCTCACCTCATCCTCGCCAAGTCTTGACAATGGTAGTGTCGGCTGTGCAAGATCAGCCTGCGTCGACGATGCACTCAAGCTAGCAAATACGCTCCTCATTTGATTTGTACAGCTCTCAGTCTCGCTCTTCAACTTCCTGGAAAGTGAAGCAGTCCAGACTTCGTCCTCCAGACCGACAAAATAGCCAGGCTTCTCAGGCTCATCGTCCGAATCTCCCATGACTAAGTCTCTCGGCCTTGCTCTGCCGGTGAACTCGCCGTAGAAAAAGTCGAGCGCCCTCCAAGATCCTAGCACAATATTGCTCATCAGAGCAGAAAGTGTGAAGGCGGTTGAGTTCACAAAGCTCAGCGGCGCCTCCATACTAAGTGATTTCAAGCGAAGATCAAATAAAGCCCTCCGTGAGCATGATTCGAGCGGCGGCAGGTCGCAGTATCTCTTCGGTATCATAGCTCAGACCAGATTCGACGTCTGCGGGATCAACAGATTCTTCTTCGTGGTAGAAGTGCACCAAAGCGGGATCTCTCGTTCTCCATATTCCACACAGAAAGGCACCGGTGGTATTGCAGTTGAGGAACGCAAGGACGCCGGGGGACACTCTGTAGGACAGCTGAACGATTTCGTCAAAGGCGGCGTCTCATTGATTGCTGCTAGGGCGAGCCTCGTTGGTGAGAAAGAGCCAGGTATGAATCATGCTGAAGGTGCCATCGGGGTCGCGAGATTTTCATACTTGTCGACCCCGGCCTCTTCGGCCTCTTCGATCTCAATGTAATCCTTTGTAACAAGTATCCAAGCTTCTTGAACCAGTCCACCCATTCACTCTTGAAAGATGGAAGTTATCAGTCTACGAGCTGTATCCGCCCAAACCGGTGAATCGCTCTCGTTGCTGTTATTTTGATGCCTGATTTCCTAATTCTTAAGCTTCATCAAATTTGACATGAAGTCAATGGTAACATATGCAACGTCTAGCTTGTTCGTCGCTATGCCTGACTCAGCTCCTGTGAGCTTCCTGTGGCCCTCTGCAACGTGTCCAATACCCAAGCCATTGGGCTAGGGTAGCTATATGGCGCACATCGTGGTCGATGGCAAAGATTCATGTACTCAACACTCCCTGAGGGCGTCTCAGCCCATCTCTGCACTCCCTCCAAACGGCAACATTCCATCGCCCATAAAGAGCCCATCGATCTCGCCACCACCAAACCCATCCAGGTTCAGATCCATCGCTTGCTGAAAGCCAGAGCCCCATACATAGGGATCCACCATACCGTACAGATCCGCGTTCGGTCCCGAGTAGCTGTCATTCGAGTACGCGCTTGAGAGCTGCTGTTCTGGGTAGGTAGAATATTGGACTTCTGCGTTGCTGAGTGGTGGGCGAGTTGTCTGTTCGAGCGGGTAAGGAGACGGGTTGAAGGTCCAAGGGCGGTTGCTGCTGTTGTTGCCGCTCTCGTGGGTCGGCTGAGGGTTGTGAGATTGAGATTGAGATTGAGATTGACGGTTGCCAGTCGCGACTTGAGAGAGTAAATCGAGCGGAGACTGGGTGTACCGCGGCCTCTCTGCGGGCTGCTGATGTTGCGTCGGCTCGGAGTGCTGCGCGGAATTCGATGTCTGGATTGGCTCGCCCCTTGCTTGCGCCTCGAAGTTTGCTTGATGCTTGCGGAACCAGGTCATCAGCAAGTCAAGAATTCGCAGGATCTTCGGCTTAGGGCGGATGTTATGATCATTCGCGATGCGGGTGAACATGTCCGTGAGGCCTTGCAGATAAGTGTCGACCTTGAGGTCATCAGGTGACATCATCTTCGAGATCTCGCTGCCGGGTGTGGTTACGGCGACGTGCATTTTGATCAGGATGACCATCGAGTAGGTGCATCGAACGAAGTAAATGAGGATGGGGAGTGATTTTATGGTATCACGGTCGATGACAAGGAACGTGTCGAGGAGACCCCGTGCAGCCTTTTTGCAAGCCAGAAGCGCCGCAACTTGGTGTGTGGTCAGAGTCTCGGAAGTGTTGTTGACAGTGCTGAGAGACTCTTCGGTGAATGGCAGGCGAAAGTCCTCAACATTATGGTTGAAGTGCAACGCGATCTCATGGAGATACAAGTTGGCGACATGCTCAAAGAATGTTAGTGTGGGATGTCCTTTGAGTTCAGTCGGAATGTTGTCTTTCCACTTTTTGAGGTCGTTCTCGAGCACATTCAGGGTGTAGGCAACCTTTGGATCAGTTATGCTGATAGTGGCCGTGTTGTCGTCCATGAGGAACTGCACGCCAATCTCCTCGCAAATGTGCTGGATCTTGATATGTTGACATAACAGCCGATCGGATGGAAATGCCTCTGGGCTGGTCTCGAGGATATCGACACATTCTTTCATGTAGTTGCTCCAATGTATGAGATTTGGGCGGCGTAATACCATCGACGTACTGGAAGTTCTCAGTATAGGAGCGCGATATGTCGACTTTTCGAAACTCACCTTGCAGACATGTAGTAGCAAGCTAACCAGGCTCGCCTCGCCTCGATGGTGTCCGAATTCTGAGCCAATGTCGCCGGAGGCTGGCCAGGAGGACACACGCCGCGCTTTGTCTTCGGAGCGTTGAACCGCTTTCCCAAGCCAATATCCATGGCCATGACAGCCGCCATGTGAGTAATCTGGTAATAGTTGGAAGATTCAGATCTGTCAGGGGGACGATACCAAAGCACCATGACCTGCATCGCCTGGATGAGCTCCAGCGATTTGGCGCCATTGACGACCACACATTCGGCAATGGCGCGCACAGCTTCGCGAGCTAAGTCTCTGCACAATTCTGAATCTAGCACGGAAAATGACGCGGCTGATAGGATGCAGACGTAGAGAATCGGCTTCTCCCTGGCAAGCTCTTTAGCCGTGGTAGACGGCGGGAAGACGACCGCGGGCATATTCGGCGACATCTTATTCACGTAACGATCGAACAGCGTCGCGCCCACGTCTGGACTGACCAGAGAATGAACGCGTGTGAGGAACTCCTCCTGCGAGCGATGGGGTACATGAGACGGCCATTCGAGCTTCGGCCACATATCCATTCCTGCCTGACTGCCGATGGACTGCTGTCGTTGCGTACTAGCAGATGGATCGTAGGAAATGGCACTCGACTGGCGAGAGCTCTCCTCGACACGCTGACGTTTTTGTGGCGGCTGCATAGAGCTGTCTGCCGAAGGAGAATAATCGGACTGTGCCGACGCTGAATTGGTCCTGTTGTGGGTGAAGCTCTGAAGACGCTGGAAATTCTGTCCCAAGCCGAGTGGAGACTGTCCATGCTGCTGCTGCAGCACAGAAGTGAGAGCATCAAGTTTCCTCTCCAGCTCGGCCACCCTAGTGTCTGCCTTCTTCGTTCTCTTGCGAGTCGGCGCTGTGATGACACATTGACGACCGGCTTTATGACATCGACGGCATGGCACATCGGGCCGTGCTGGGTCTTGATCACATCGTACTTTCAATCCACGACATGCCTCGCATGCTCGAGGACGCTTTGGATCGTCCACGTTCTGTGTCCCTTCATTGCCGTCCTTTCCGCTGTGCTCGCTGGCTTCCCGTGTATATGCGCTCTGATTGCCGGTGCTCGTCGCACTGTGCGCTGACGGCACGCGCGCTCTGATGTCAGAATACTGGTCGAAGTATGGTTGCGGTTGCGGTTGGGCGTAAGCGCCGGCGTGGGGTTGCGGCGGTGGAGGCGGCGGATGTCCGTATGATGTTGCCGGCGGACTAAGATTGTCCTGTGGAGCACCGAGCCGCGGGTCCAGCGGTGGAGGATGTTGGTGCGAGCTCATTGTCGCATACCGGTCGGCAGTCGGTATCACAAGGGCCGATGGTCTTGCGAGTCCCGGTGGGCTTGGGCTGTTGTCGCAATGTCAAGAGCGAGGCAGTCGTGGGCTGAATTGATGGTATAAGCGCTTCGGGTGAAGATGGTATTTGATTCTCAAGGAGACTCGGCGAGAATGTGAACAAACTGAAGCCTAGAAATAGGTGCTCCCTCTCGTTCCTCTATTGACATGTGCTGATCGTCAACGAAGTGGGGGACCGGTCCGCAGATGGTGGCCTAAATCGACAA
>AFIY01001512.1:0-11459 GCA_000223825.2 Zymoseptoria passerinii SP63 | reverse complement strand
GAAGAGCGTATCAAGGTCACAGGGACGAGGCTGCCTTTACTGCAGAAGTGGGACTGAATCGGGAGTATCTGACAGGTCCATACTGGCGAAAAATCGAGGGCGCTCACTGCGATCACTCAACTCTCCTCATCGACAAGAATTCCAAGCCGACGTTCTCGTGCTTCTTTATCGCCGGTCACACAGCGGTCCCAAAATTCAGCTTGTTGCGCCGGGTCAAGAGCTTCAGGGATCAACTCTTGCACGACGTTTCGATAACAACGTTTCCCGCTATCAGCGTTGTGTCGTTTTGTTGCTTCATCGCTCTGGTCATTTGCGCACTTCTCGCATATCGCACAATCGACGAGATTCATGTTTCCCCTCAGCATCAGCTTGACGACTTTGGTCGCTTTATCCAACAAGACCGAGAGATTCGGATGATCAGGGCGGTACTCTGCCGCCAGCGTATCCGCGAAAAAGGATAAAAAGCGCCGACCGTTAAGTTTGTTCACGCCGCGCTCAAATATGGTCAGTAGAACATCCATATTGTCAGATGGCATAGAAGTAGTGGCAATATGAAATGGTTGGGCACATTTGCCTCCAGAGGAAGTCTCATCTCGCTTGGTTCCATGCTTAAGTTTGACATATGAAGAAAGTCCCTACAACAGGTGTTGAGCAACTTCTGTGTGTCGATGGCCATCGTGTAAAAGTCCTCATCGGACAAGGCTTTTGGCTGCAGAGAAGCGAAGTCTGGATGCTCCAAGCCCTGCAGGATGAGCCAGAAAAACGAGAAGTACATTGGAATATTGTGATTCTGGAGCGTCGTCGCTATCGTCAGAGCCTGCGCAGTCTGTACCTGGTACGTCCGGTCCAGATCTTGAAAGATGCGGCTGAAGTATTCTTCAAGCTCCGGCGGGAAGTCAGAGACGCGTTGCCGCATGATTGCCATGTTATCGCCCTCCTCAAAGCCGATTCGGAGAGAGCGAACGACCAGGGAAACCCACAAGAACACACCTTGGGCTTTCGATACGATGGCTTCGACGAGTTCTTCATGCTGGGGTTCGCTGCGTATTGCGGCTCCCAGCTCGTCGAAAACGAACAGCCGGATATCGTTCTGGGTGAGATCCTGCAAGCATAGCGCTGAGTCCAGGCTTCCCAAGGCGTTACTGAAGACGTTTCAAGGGCGGCTCGAAGCGCAGATCTTGAGACGAGGAAATTGGGCGAGCTTGTGAATCAGCTCGATCAGTCTAGTCTTATCTCCCTCGTACTCGTCCAGTCCATCGACAAAAAGACAGAAGTATGTCTTGCTCCCTGACTGCTTCAGCACGTTCATCAGAGCTTCCAACAATTCGTCCCGCGACCATGGATCTTGTTGTTGATATCTCGCGCACTGGTTCCATCGCAAAGGCGAAGCAATGCTGACCAGATCTTTGCATGCGCTTAGAACTTGGTATAGAATCGCTTGGAGCAGGCCCTGCTCTGTCCTTTGAGGTGCCGTGCCAGAGATCCAAAGATACGTGTCGATGATGAATACAGAGTCATGCTTAGCCCATGAATTCAAGATGTGAATGGTTTCTGCTGCGCTTGATAGGTACTTCATGAGAGTTGACTTTTCAGATCCAGCATGTCCATTGATCCAGAAAATATCAGAGCCGGATGCTAGCCATTTGCGAAACGAAGATGAGTCACCTTGAAAGACCCATCCGAATGTCTCAGCGTGAGCACGCACAATCTCGTTTCGGCGTACCATCATGTCGGAGTTCCGAAGGCTGGCGATGCTCCTCTGTGTCTCTTCTGCGAGTTGCTAGGCAGCAGCTCGGTCAACTTGCCACTGCCTGTAATCCGCAAACTCCTGCTTGAGATGGTTGTCGTGTTGCAAAGCATGTTCTCGGACAGCTTGCAACATGGTCCGCTGCAAGTCAATAGTACCATCTGTATGCTTCTGCTTCACATCGTCAACGGCACCTAGCATGTTTGCAACGCCTTGAACCAGCGCCAAGTTCAGGTCCCGCGACCAGGCTGATGTTGAATGCTCGGAAACTTGCAGTAGAGCGATAGCGAGCCGGGCATTGATATCTTGCAGACGTCTTTGGTGAGCTTCGATGTTCTTCCTTTGCCGAAAGGCTCTGGCAGTCTGCACGCTCACTCTCCAAGCCCGCTTCATTTCATGCAAGCCCTCCTCGACTTTCACACTTCGTACGAGCTCCAGGAGACCACGCGCTTCTTGCTTCAACTCCTCTGCAATGCTCTCGACATCATGTTGATCTGCTGTGAGTGGACGACTCATCATGGAGTAGGAGTTGATGAGGCGGTCGGCGAAAGAGTGCTGTCGGTCGGTCGAATATTCGATTGCAATGTTGACCGAGCAGTCCCAGGTCATCCGATGCTAGAAGTTTGGTGATTCCTGCAATCAAATGGATGCATGAGGCGGAGAAATGAATCAGTTGTACAATGCTAGCAACAGCTTCTGCCATCTGATCGGTGGAATGAGAAAGTGACGAGCGTAGACTGGCTCAGTGTCAAGGGTGGCCAGTAAGACTTGATTTTTAGACTGGCCTCTGAAAGGCATTGTCTTGAAATACGATCTTGTGTCAGCATATCGAAAATTTGTTAGCGAGCAACTCATGCCTTGTTGTTCGCACGCAAACCGACTGGGCTTTCAGCAACCCGTCGAGCTCCATGGAACAATTCAATTGCGAAAAGGAGGAAACAGAACCTCTTCTGCGTACATAGGCAAGAGGCAGGAATGACGGGCCTTGCTTTTACCCACCGAATCTTTCTTCTTTGAGTTGGAATTCGTCATCTCCGCGACCATTTCTTAGCACACAGAGTAAGCCAGATCATACTGGTAGTGTTTTGATCACAACCATTCCGGATGTAAAAGGAGAAGTGTCGTTGATTCGGAGCCGACCACGTGATCTTGAGCCACGGAAGAGACTTTATCCGGCCGGCACATGAATCTCCCGTGATCAGGCCAAGTCATAGCCAAACATTCACTCCACCACGATACCCCGCAGTCACCGCAGCTTGCTGACGCGCTCTAAACGGCAATTCTGATTTGCCAATCGCGTGAGGATGCCACAGAGCCGCCATGCGTTCCCGGCCGTCATCCAGGACGACCGCTTGGAGCTCGCCCGTCTGAACTGCCGTCCGGCGGCGTGGAAAAGTTAGGTACCCAAGGGAACATATAAACTACCACTGTCCCCTGCCAGGGTAGGTGTTTCTTGCTTTGCCATTCCTCTCCCATAATCGACGAAATCCTCCACGGTACGACTCTTTTATTCTTATCCCCATATCAACACATAATGGCCACCAACGGAGCACCAAAAGCCCAGCAGGGCTCTGGCCGTCAATACGACCCGGACTTCACAGCAAAGGTCATTGGAACTTGCGGCCCCAAGACCAGCCCTCGCATGATGCAAATCTTCTCTGGCCTCGTCCGACACATCCACGACTTCGCCCGCGAGGTCGACCTCACACCCGAGGAGTGGCTAGCCGGCGTCAAGTTCCTCAACGAGACCGGCAAGATCTGGGCAGAGTCCGACGGCAAGCGCAACGAGATGCACCGACTCTCAGACATCGTCGGTCTCGAATCCCTCGTCACCGAAATCGCCAATTACGTCCAAATGGACGACCCCAACTACGCTCCCACCTCCGCCGCCATCCTCGGACCCTTCTGGTCACCCAACGCACCCTGGAGAGAACTCGGCGACTCCATCATCCAAGACGAGCCCAAAGACGGCATCGTGACCTATATGCACGGCATCATCCGCGACATGCAAACCCACCAGCCCATCCCAGACACCACCTTTGACATATGGCAAGCCAGCTCCAACGGCAAATATGACTTCCAAGACCCGGAAAACCAATCCGACAACAACCTCCGCGGGAAATTCAAGACCGACGCCAACGGCGAGTACCGTCTCTACTGCCTGCGACCCACCGCCTACTCCCTCCCCACCGACGGTCCTTCACACCAGCTCCTCACCGCCGTCGACCGCCACCCGATGCGTCCCGCACACATCCACTTGATGATCACCAAGGAGGGCTACAAGCCCTGCGTCACTCAAATCTACCCCAAAGACGACCCGTGGTTGGAGACGGACACCGTGTTCGCCGTGAAAGACGATTTGGTCGTCGACTTCATTCCGTTGAAAGAGCTGCCGAAGAACATGCCGGAGAACAAGGGCAAGGGTGGCCCGGCGACGAGGGAGTTGGAGTTGGATATCGTGCTCGCGCCGAGCCACACGCATTTGGTCGCTACGCAGCCTGTGGAGCACAGCACTTGAACAGATGGCATATATTGGGAAGGCTGAAGGCAAAGCATGCACTTGGATAAGTATCCGTGGGACCTTTCGTCCCGACGATGCATTTTGGCGTTTGGGATAAATCTGTGTTGAAACTCAAGTTGTCATTTAGCGTTGTTGATATCTCAATTTCACGGACATATGCAAGTTCTTGATAACCTGTTCACCTTCTTCATGTAGCATCGTACCGTCAACCGCCCGCGATCGTCTCAGATCCTGGCAAATGCGGACATGACGGCGTACTTTGTTGCTGGCTTATTGTTTGGTGGATTCGTTCAAGCTGATGCGATGGTTCGAAAAGTGTTACACCTAGACGACCTGTGGGAATCATTCAGGCGATGGGCGGGAATTCAAGGCGATGCGCTAGCGTTGGATAGGTGTTTGTCGTGGACTGGCGTATATCGCGAAGATGTGGCCGATGCTGTCTGGAGTGCAAAGCGAGTCCAGTGGCAGCAGGTGGACAGAGCATCTTGTGTGAGCTGAATCTCACTCTCTCAACACGCCAATCGCGAGACATTGCAAAGCCTCTCGATCGTCTTGATTGCCAGGATGAAGCAGACAACAACGCGATGATGGCCCTATGCATGTCTAGTATGGCTGACATTCCCGCTCCAACCACTTCCTCGTCAATTCATCATCCTTGAAGAATGGGGCGGTCTTCTCCAACACCTCCGCATGGTACGCGTTCAACCACTCCCTCTCCTTCTCGCTCAACAGCGACACATCCACCAATTTCCGACACATGGGCACCAGTGTCACATGCTCGAAACCGAAATAAGGCTTGTCGCCGAAGCGGTACTTCGTCTTGACCTCCTTGACCATGATGATGTTCTCGATTCGGATACCAAAGTTGTCGTCCTCGTAGTATCCGGGCTCGTTGGAGATGACGTTGCCTACAGACAAGGGTACTTCCGAGTACTGAATGCGCGTGCCGATGCCAATGGGACCTTCGTGGACGTTGAGAAATGAGCCGACGCCGTGGCCGGTGCCATGGCGGTATTCCAGGCCATATTGCCATAGATGTTGACGAGCTAGGGTGTCGAGAGCGAAGCCAGAGGTACCCTTAGGAAAGACTGCCAGTTCGAGACCGATGTGACCTTTCAAAACAAGAGTGTACGCTTCGCGTTCTTGGTCTGTGGGTGTGCCAAAGTGCAGTGTGCGGGTTGTGTCGGTCGTGCCGTCGAGGTATTGAGCGCCAGAGTCGCAGAGGTAAATCTTGTCCTTGTCGATAATACTGCAGCTACCAGGCTCAGGCTTGTAGTGAATCACAGCGGCATTCGCGCCTGTAGAGGAGATAGTGTCAAAGGACAAACCGACGAATTTGTCGTGCTTGCTTCGGATCTGTTCAAGCTTGTCGGCGCCTGCGACTTCGTCCAGGGTAGTGTTTTGCTTCGCCACAAGCTCGTTCTCCAAGTATGCAAAGTATTCGCTCAGAGCGGCGCCGTCGCGAATGTGACAGTTCCGCATCCCGTCCAGTTCCGTTGGATTCTTGATGGCCTTGGCGTCTCCGATTGGGGAGCGAACCTCGTCAACTTTCTCCTCGCCACCCAACGAGCGGGACAAGGCCCAAGAGGCCTTGGTCGAAACCAGATACTTTTGCTTCGCCTTTGAAGAGCCATCAGTGGCAGATTCGGAAGCAGCCAATGCAGAGATGTCCGAGAAGATGCTTTCGTATGGACGAATGGTGACTCCCTCAAGATGTGCCTTGGCGTCCTCAGGAAGCTTCGTTTCATCGATGTAGAGCATTGCCTCGTCCGCTGTGATGACGGCGTAGGAGAAGAAGACCGGGTTGTAGGGGATATCATTGCCCCGAAGGTTGAACAGCCATGCAATCTCATCCAGCATGCTCACGACGAATGCCGCCGCCTTCTTCTTGTCGAGCTCTTTTCGCAATTCTTCGATCTTTTCTTGGAACGGCTTGCCAGCGTATTCGGTGCCCAACACTCTCACAGGCTCGTTCGGCCGTGCCGGCTTGTCCTTTCCCCATACTTGATCCACAAGGTTCTCTGCTATAGCCACAAGCTCTTTGCCACCCTTCTTCTTGATCTTGTCGCCCAGCTTCCGGCCTTCTGGCGCTGTCAGGACAGTTGGGTCCACACCTACAGTTTTGCCTCCCTCAGCCTGCTCGATCGTCCACTCCTGCCATGTTGGAACATCTTGCAGACCTTGCTTCAACAGTTCCCAGTTACTGTCCAACTGCTGACCAGCCTGGTTGAAATATCGTCCATCCGTGGCGAGAGCAGCCTTGTCCTGAGATACGATTGCTGTACCAGCGGATCCTGTGAAACCAGAAATGTACTCGCGTCGGGCATCGGTTGCGGCGATGTATTCTGACGAGTGGGCATCTTCAGAGGGCACGACTGAGAAATCGTCAGTCAGCCATCAACTGTCCGCGGCCAAGCTCATGTCCTACTGTAGATATCTACCTTGTGCTGGCTCATCAGCTGCCGAAGCCGATGGAGCCTGTCAGTAGTATCGACCTTTGACATCTCGACCGGTCTGCGAGCACGGAGTGAAGTAGAGAAGTAGCGCAGTCTGGCCGTCGAATTAAGCGACGCACGAAATATGTTCGCGAGCATGTAGAGATGAAGCAAGTGTGCAGAAGAGCTTCCCTATGAGGAAGGTAGAGGTACCAGATCGTTCAAGCCGGTTCCGGGCGAGATGCAAGCTTGAACATCCGGCTCCAAGGATCGAATAGCCGGTCCCTCTTTTGTCGATACAAAACCGTGTCACAACCTCACTTCGACTTCTCTTGAGTCACACACACCGATTGGAGAGATTTGCCATTGCGTGCCGTTGAGAGGAGTGTCAGCCATCTGAAATACCACGAATTGATCACGACCACAAGTGCCGATAAGTCATCTTATCTTCGAGTTCAGCGCATTCATGGCGCCTAAAAGCATGACCCTCAGGCGGGCATTGGCCATTGCATCCCAGATACGATCCTATTCTGCACCTGCGGACCGTGCGATTCCTGCGGCAAAGCAAAAGTACGTGCCGACGTCTGGCACATATCCTAAAGGCTTCCTCGCGGGAAGCGCTTTCGCAGGCGTGAAAGCCAGCAACACGAAATACGACGATCTCGCACTTGTCGTTTCGGAGAAGCCTTGCGTCGCAGGAGCCGTCTTCACGCAAAATATCTTCAAAGCTGCCCCCGTCAAGGTCTCTCAAGGAATCCTCGCGGAAAAGCAAGGTTCCGACATTCGCGGTGTCGTGGTCAATTCTGGGTGTGCCAATGCTGTTACTGGAGGCCTGGGGAATGAACATGCTCGAGCAATGGCGGCGGCGACCGACCGCTGCTTTGGTCACGACAATCCCGACTCGCTTCGAACCCTCGTGATGAGCACTGGAGTCATCGGCCAGCGATTGCCAATTGACAAGATCACGTCTGCCATTCCCAAGCTTCACGAATCACTCGGATCGACTCACGAGCACTGGCTCTCGGCCGCTCAGGCCATCTGCACCACAGACACATTCCCCAAGCTCATATCGCGAACCTTTACTCTTCCCAGTCATCCAGAGACCACCTACAGGATTGCTGGCATGACTAAAGGCGCTGGTATGATCCATCCTAATATGGCCACACTATTGGCCACCGTCTGCACAGACGTCGCCGTCCATCCAGAGTCCGTAAACAAGTTCCTGAGCAACGCCACGAACCAGTCATTCAACTGCATCTCAATTGACGGGGACACTTCCACCAACGACACTCTCACATTCTTTGCCAATGGCGCAGCGGCGCCAGCTGACGTCGAGCCACTGCTGCACGGAAGCTCTCGTCCGGCTGATTTGACTGCTTTCTCGGTGGTCTTAGAAGATTTTCTCAAGGAACTCGCTCAATTGGTGGTTCGAGACGGCGAAGGCGCCACCAAGTTCGTTACCGTTCGGGTGCGGAGCGATGTGTCTTACAAGACCGCCAAACGCGCCGCTGTGAGCATTGCCTGTTCGTCGTTGGTCAAGACCGCACTGTACGGTAAAGATGCCAACTGGGGCCGTATCCTATGCGCTGTGGGATATGCTCCAGGAATCATGTCAAGCACCACAGTGAACGCCCAAAGCCTGTTCGCGAAAGAGACACGAAAACCAAATAAACGGGGCAGAATGCCACTTTTGTATGGCAAGAAGGCAACAGTTCAAGTCGAGCCATCGCGTACGAGCGTGAGCTTCATACCGAGTGATGGCAGCGAGGAGTTGAAACTGCTGGTTCGCGGCGAGCCGCAGGAAGTTGATGAGGTGCGTGCGAAGCAGATTCTGGAAATGGAGGACCTTGAGATACTGGTGCGGCTGGAAGACGGGCCTTCGGAGATTTTCTCAACCACGTCAGAAGAGGACGACGCTCAAAGGGAGGTGCTAGAAGCGGTTTTCTGGACATGCGACTTCAGCCATGAGTATGTCACGATCAATGGCGACTACAGGACCTGAACTTGTGGCTCCGGGACCCTGCATGAGTTCTCGTAGCACGAGTGGGGACTGCCGAGATGGAAGTCCGCGATTATGTAGACCATGCAAGTGGAATAATGGGCGAACCGACTGTTTGCCAATTAGGTATCTTGATCAGCTCAACCTCAGCTCGATTCGATCTATGTAAAGGCCGACACCATGCTTATTTTATCACTCTTTTGCCGAAACAGTCCTCCCGCTGACAGCCCACGCCCTTCTCGCTCATGGTTCGCGGCTCTGAAGTCCGCTGCTGTGATGAGTCCTCAAGCAGTCTCGCCACTGCGGCTCGCTCCCACCTTCTCACTCGCGTCCACCGCGCATTCTCCCTTGTGGCCTTTCCTCCAATGCAATTTCTGACAGATCCGATCGCAGTAGAGCGCACCCTTGCAGCGACCGCAGACCATGAGCACTCTGTCTTGGCTGGATCTCGCGCCACAGAACGTGCAGTTACGCTTAGTCCTCCTCTCCTCAGCCGACAGCGGTAGCCCGAGGAGCTCCTCCGTGCACCACGTGTTAGTCTCGCGAAGGCTGATATCAATCTCCAAGAGCCTTTCTGGCACCAGGTCGCTGAATCTGCCTGCCGTCATCTGAACGGCCAGCAACTCCTGGCGCCACCATAGACCTCCACCATCGCACTGGCAGTCGCTCTCATTTGAGAGATCGTGTCGGGCCCGAAACGTAGAAGGCAAAGTTGGACGATCTGCTCCCCTTTTTCGGTGAAGTTCTTGCCGTCCTCGCCAAGCACTTCGCCCAAGAGCATCAGCTTCTCCGCGCAGGTAGCGAAAGCGCCGGCCGCAACCCCGTCTGATATTGCTCCAGTCGCTGGAAAAGTGGCTTGGTGCTTTTCCAATCGATTCATAGCTCTGCAGCCTGGTCAGCATGTTTCGCAGGTCACAGATGGGAAGGGTGTCGAACAGATTGCCGAGCTTGATGACCCTTGCTCGCTCTGTAGCATCCATGGTCGCCGTCATCCAGTGCTCAGAAGATGCAGTTGATGATGTGTTGTGTCGAACGCCAACAGCGGAGGACCTTGGGGTCTGGCCATGTAAAGAGGGTCGATGCGCGTCTGCCTGGTAGTCAGAGAATGTTTTCCGTCTTGACAAAGGATGTATTTGTTGCCATTCACTACACACCAACGGTGTTGTCGAACCCTGTCAGGAACGTTCCACTCGCTGCTCTTCAAACTCACACTGCGATCTCCGAGTCGTACCTCGACAAATGCATCAAGAACCAGATCACAACCCTAAGACCGCCGTATGACATCCAGAATCCAGTCCTTCGCCTCTTTCGCTTCACGTAACCCATACTGGAACATCAACGGAAAAGCGTGTACCTGCTTCTCCCACTGCAACCATTCACCTTTGACCCCCGCCTTGCCGCACTTCTCTCTAAGCAGTGCCGCATCCGGAGACAAAATATCATACGTTCCAGTGACACCATGAATCTGAACTCCTCTCTTCGCCAATGGCGTAAAATCCGCCAGCAACGGCGACACGCGGATATCGCTTGCATCCCACGCTCCTCGCCATCCATTCGCGGACCCCGTCACGAATTGCAAATTCAGCAGCGGGTCGTTCTTCTCGATTTCTTTCATCTCGGGGTTGGTCCGTCGGAGATCGGTGGAGGGACAGATTGCCATTATGGCTTTCGGACATAGTGCATCGGGATTCGCCAGCAAGGAGTTGACAACCAGACTTAGCACGATGTTCCCACCCGCTGAGTCTCCAGCTAGTATGACGTCTTCGCCAGCCGCTTGTGCTGAAGCCAGCAGCGTGTCGTAAAGATGCATGATCTGAGGGAACGCAACAGGCGCCGGACTGTTCGGTGCCACAGGATAGCTGGCGAGCGTGACGATAAAGTCGGGGAGCTGCAATGCCATCTCTGCTACCATGCCCCAGTGATGGGGTGAGGCGGGCACTGTCCATCCGCCTCCAGCGAAGTAGTATAGTCTCTTTGTTGTCTTCGCCTCAGGCGTATCTTTCCGCTTAAAATCGTATAGGTATATGTCTTCCACTTTCCGCTCTGTGACCTCCAACTTCTTTCGCAGTTTGCTCGGAGGCTCTAATCTTGGTGATCCAGCCGGGAATTCTTTCTTGGACGCGACAAGCGTCTCGCCGAATGGTCGCAGTAGGGTTTGTATGCTTGCCATTGCGAAGGATCTGTCGTGGCGATAGGTGGTGTTGATCGTTGGCGTCTGACCAGCGTTGGGGTTCGATCGGGATGCCATTGTCGCCGATATGTTGAGGTCGATGATGTTTTCCAAGAGCAAAGGAAGGAAGACGGGAGAGACAAAGGAATGGCGAGGGCAATGACCTACCGCAATATACTGCCGCAAGCCTCTTCATCATCAGAAGAGCGACGCGACGCTACGCTTGTTACAACATTTGTCAACCATCAAGAAGGGCCCGAAAGACGGGAGTGTGAACGCGATGACGGGTCCTTGGGACGATCTTGGGTCCGATCCAAGCTTGGCGATTTGGCGGCTGAAGTCGAGACAGATTAGGGTTCCGGGCAGCGGGCCTTTAACGCTGGAGCTGTAATATCTTGCACGCTGCTTTTGACCTTAATAATAGCTAAGATTAATCTGGCGCATAGATCGCTTTCCCGGTAGCATTTTGGGTAGCTATGCCGTATATAGAGAGTAAGGTTAACATATAAGTATAGGCTACTATAAGCTTTGTTAAATCCGCTAAGCTTTTAGGCCTTATTATAGGATTCGTCTAAAATAACGAATAG
>AFIY01001513.1:0-16097 GCA_000223825.2 Zymoseptoria passerinii SP63 | reverse complement strand
ATTACGGATTACGGATTACGGATGACGGATGGGATGGGATGGGATGAGCTGTCGTGATGAGGACGAAGAAGAATGTGCCGGAAATGCACCAACACTGACTCTATCAGACTACAGTATCACCTCAGAATCACCTGCCAGCACCGGCCATCACCACGTCGACCACGTTATATGGATCGCTCCTTTCGACGCGTCCAGATCGTATAGACTAAGCGGGGAAATCATCATTTCACGTCGAAGAACCACCCCCCTGGCGGACGCGTCAAAGGTAGCTTTGTATGCCGCCGCCGTTGGACAACAAGCACTAAAACCAACACACAGGCATTATTATTCGAGCCTCATCAAGAGTCAAGGACTCAAACGATCGTTGATGAGGGGCATCGTTCTGAAATTATCCTTCCCGCAGAGATTTCGCATGTGGAAACGAGTAATGAGTGTTTGCGCCCAATCACACGCAATCAACCCCGTCGTCGTCCGACACACCACCCCAATCATGATGGCGTTCCGAGGACACTTTCCATGTTTTCTTCACCGGCTCTGCGGCGTGTGATGCCTTGACGTTGTTATTGTCAACACACCAAATCACGCCGCAGAAGCACGTCAAAAACATACCTTCGCAGCAACAGCATGCATTCGCGTATGTGCATATACTAGTAGACTGCCGAGTCCGACTCCCAGCAACCCCCTTCTTCACACTTGCTCTCCCCGAAAAAGCCACAAGCTCCGACCTCGACTCATGCAGCTACTGGACACGTTCGTTTGGCCTTCCGGAAGGTAAACTCTCGACTTTGCTAACCGTTTGAGGTTCGGCGCGGTTGTCGGCGCCTCACCCCGTCGCCCAGATCTAATAAACAGATGGTTGTCGATCTTGACTCTTGAGAGATTGACAGCTCTGGCGGACGCCCTTGTTGGACACAACGGATTTCGAACGCCGCGTCCAGTACCGGGTGCTCGGTCCTTTTGGTTGGAAAAGGACAACGTTCACGTCGCGGTGCTCTCCCTGCGATCCTGTCCGCGTAACCGTGCTCGTTCGTCCCTCTCCTTCGACCGACATTGTCGTACCTACAATGCTACAAACCAGAATCCTCGTACAATTTACCTACGGACTCGAATACCGACACTACAGCTTGATACTGAGAACATGAAGCGACTCTCTACACTGGACATCTCCACCTATGTTTGAACGCCTTTGCGGCGCGACAGTCTTTCCCGCCATCAGTCTGCCACTTGTTATTGCACAACACTCCGTCTACGTTTCAGGATAACACACGGGCAACCTCTCGCCCCGACGGGTACCGGTGTAGCCAGCTATTGACCTCACTATCGCTGGGACACCCCATCATCAGGCCGTCCCGCCGCGATCCTTCTACATGGATGTGCCTGCTTCGGACATTCTCGAGTCTGCCAGCGATGCACTCCATGCACGCCATGCTCGGAATGTCCTACCAGAGCTGTCGCGCCAGCAAACGGTCTTTGTGTATGCTAACGGCGCCGCGGCCGCTCCAACACTGGATAAACGAAAGAGTTTCCGTCTTCGTCCAACAGAATCTTTCGAACAGGATGCCGTCCCTCCTCGACCATTGAGGACTCTCAAGAGCCAACCTGACCTGCGAACACCCAAAAGCCAACCCGACCTACGACCTCGTGCCTCTGCAAAGATGTCATTGTTCAGTCTTTTCAGCAAGCCCAAGGTGGAAAAGCATCGAGGCAGTGCCGAACCGGGATTGAGTTCGACTCCTTCGAGTGCTGGCACTGGCTCCAACAAAGAGCTCACCAGCACAGCCCACGGAACCGATGCTAAATCGATCAAGCCGCAACCAAAGACAGTTCGGTCTCATTCTCGAGCCGGTTACCGTATGAGGTCAAAAGACTCTCCACCACCCGTTCCTGCTATTCCGAGCGATCAAAAGCTACGTCTGTTAGAAGCACTGCCGCTATTTCAGATCTGGCCTCAAGCGATTCGACATGGAATTTTTCAATCTCCAACGCTCAGCCCGCAGGAACTGCTTCTGCAAAAGCACCGAAGTGCCGCTGTCCCACTTGAACCGAGTGACAAATCACAAGAGAACAATGTGGACAGCACAGAAACTACGGATGCCCAAGGTACCGCACCGAAAGCAATGCTTCATGGCTCAGCTGCATTGCGCTCAGAAGAGTCGCACGAGAGACTCTTCATTCTCGTGACGTCTGGTTGCCTTTTACAATACGCGGCAACTGGCTCCAGTGAACGGATGCCTGAGAAGATTCTCCAGCTCGGCAAGGACTCTGCAGCGTATGCGTCCGACCTGATACCTGGGAGATACCACGTTCTCGAAGTCTCACAAGCTGTTGATGCCAACGGCGAAACCGTTGCTGGCAGCTCGTCCATCTTCTCCAGGCTTACGATCAGAAGTGCGGCTGCGAGAAGAGCCACAGCCAAACTCCTCCTTATCATGCCGGGAGCCTCCGAAATGGAAGAGTGGATGGCCGCGATCCGCAAAGAGATCCATTGGTACGGCGGCAAGCTAATACACTCGAACCCTTCGTCGCAAATCGGGCCAAGAACCGGAGGTAGCACAAGGCAAGATGCCTTGCCGCATGAGCCGAGTCAGATGCATCAACTCCACCGTTACCAGGTTAAACGCGATCCTGCCAGGGTCGTGAGTGTCATTTCCACCGGTGGCAACACCTCCGACGTCCCATTAAATCGCGACATGCAGGTCAGCAGACGGCAGTCTGCGGTCGAAACGGAGGAACAGATTCCGGCAGAAGTGGTTGGTGGCAGTGTGGAAGACCGACCACGGTCGGCGTCAGATGCGGATTCGACAGGGTCGTCAACGACACACTCGGTGGAGCAGCACACGTTGAACCAATTGCGGGACAGCACAAGAGTCTCGCATACATCGGTGGCGACGACAGTGACGAACTCCTCTCGCACCAGTTCTATGACTTTGGATCAACCCAAGCTATCGAGCGAGAGTGCAAGCCACCGCAATATGTCCGCGTACGGCCTCGTCAAACGTCGCTCTGCGGTACCCATCGCCATTAATGATATTCCGTCAAGACCGGGAGCTGCTTTCACCAATCCCTCTCCACCGAGAAGAGTCTCGGCGTTGGGGACGTCTGCACCCGCTGTTCGACCGCCATCAGCAGAGCGAATCCGAACATCATTGGTCCCATTGTCGATAGCTCAAACCGCACTTGCTGTGAATCGCAGTGGAAGACAAGAATTCAATCCATCCTCTCAGGATAGCAGCAAGCGGCCGGAATCTTTCCTCGGCGAACTTCCAAATCCGACGCCCTGGGCAAATCGAGGCTCAGCCGCCGGCTGGCCGACTTCGTCATCATTCTCAGTCACCGAACGCAACCCTCAACGACATCCTCCTCGCGCGAGTACTGACTCCGCAGTGCCGACCGTCTCCACAAGAACCACGACGAGGTCGTCTCGCTCGTTCAGCATCCCGTTGAGGATCAACACCATTGTCCCTCCCGACCCACATGCAATTGAAGGCATGACCATCAGCTCCGAAGCCGTAAACTCTGCAGTGCGCTTTCCCGACAGCATAACTCGTCCCGACTCTCAGATGTCCGGCCGAAGCACTCCAGTCGAATCTACTTGCCGCCGTGATCCTTCGTCCGGTCGGCTCTCACTGTTTCCGTCTTCCACGCCGCCGCTGGGATCAGCTCCATCGAATTTCACACATAGCCAGCGACCGCGTCTTTCGGTCGCCACAAGCATGCATCACGAGAACGTTTCAGCTCCGTCTGGACTCCGTCCAA
The DNA here is from genome assembly GCA_000223825.2 of Zymoseptoria passerinii SP63. Classification (NCBI taxonomy): domain Eukaryota; kingdom Fungi; phylum Ascomycota; class Dothideomycetes; order Mycosphaerellales; family Mycosphaerellaceae; genus Zymoseptoria; species Zymoseptoria passerinii. The sequence continues at coordinate 12,341 of AFIY01001513.1, read as the reverse complement.
GCAGTGTGCAGGTCCGCGCCGATCACAATGCGGCTTACCAAGAGTCATCGCGGTTCTACCCCAACAGCGCGCACCCGACGTCTGAACCGCAGGGTTTCCCAATCGTGGCACCGATCAAGCAATTGCGAGTGTCAAGATCCATCGCCGCAATGGAAAGGACAAGACCTGAAGTGTCCGGACCACAATTCCACCCGACCGAGCAACAACCACCACAGCATTTCAACTTCACCACGCGCCGACTCGTCGACGATCACTACAGGCCACTAGTCTCACAACTTCACTCGAACCACATGCGCTCTCAGTCGCCAGCGCGACCCTCCACAGGCAACGACAGTTTCCCACCTCACGCCGCGAACTCTCGACCCTCCTCCCGCAGCAGCCGCAGACTAACCCGTGACCGTCCTCCTCATGAGATGCGCCGGAGCGTCAGCCTCGTGCCAAACATGCGCATGCCCGTGCACATCGATCTCTCGATGCCGATCCTCCCTCCGCCAGCTCCGCCGCCCAGTGCTCCTCTCCCAGCTCTGCCACCCGCTGCGAGAAGTTCTTCGCGGCTCAGCGAACGGGCCAAGTCGCCCGACTTGTTGTGTCTGCTACGGGAGTTCAGTGGCAATGAGACCAGGCTTTCGTCACTGGGACAGGCGGGACTGAGAAAATTCGTTCCTGGTACGACACTTGAGAAGGCAATTGAGGCGCGACTCTCTCGAGAGTCGAAGGTGGCGCCAGAGTTGGAACATCAAGATGAAGGTCGAGACGGACGGTCGACTCCGGTACCCGAGACCGTACTTGCAACGGGACGGGGCATCGGTGTTGCCGCAGCATGATCTCGAGTGGTTTCCCTTTCGTTTTCACCCTTCGTTTGAGATTTTTTGTCGGACTCGTGCGCATCTCGTTGCCGCATCTAATGTGTCCATGTAATGAGTTCAGTTCGCAGTTCCCTGAAAGCGGGAGAGGGGCGTAAAGCGGCATAACAGATCCATGGGCGGCGTATTGGTTTCGGATTGTTGGCTAGGAGGATATGATACCCATGCAGGATTGTACTATTGTATCATAGCACGCAAGTCAGAGTTCAGTGGGAATTAGCTAGAAGAGGGCATGCATCGCGAGATGTCAGTGGTACGATAGACGTGATCGAGAACAGACGAGAGGTCAACGTTTCTTTTAGTGGCTCTCATTCTCCTTCTGCTGATACGTGAGCCTGCCGCCGACCCTTTGGTGGATACGCTTTGATTGATGAGGTAGCATGTGATCGACCTCGTCGTAAGCGCCACAATAATGGAAAGGCAGTGTCTCCTGCGTCTCTCCTCCTGCCTCTTCTTAGGCAAGCCCCTCCGTTGCTCTAAACCCCTCCCTCGCTTCCGCCTTGACATTTTCGTCTCATGATGTCGCTCGAACTGCAAACAATAAAAACAAATGGGTATCGTGTCTGTCATGTCGTCAAGTATCATGCGCCTTTTCCCATGCCTTTCCTTGCCGTTGTAGAACCGTAATCCGATGCAGTCGCAGTGCAGTATGATGAAGAAACCCGAAAACCCCCCAAAACTCCATCGCTAAAAATCAAGCCTTGCCTCATCCTTTGCCAGTCGTTTGCACCATGTTCCAGACGTTGTCGGCCAAAAAGTGTGATAGCCAGCCCGAGGGACAGGTTCTCCACTTCTTCGCTCGGCCTTTCCTCCTTGTCGATGGTCGCAATCGTTCACATGTCTTGGAACGGCGCGAAAGTCCTGTTCCCAAACCTCTCCATGTCATCCTGCGTCTGGCTGTCCACATCCATATCCTCATCACCATCGTTGTCCCTCTCCAGACCTCTCTTTGCCTTTGCTCCCCCCGCACGCGTCTCCACACCAACATTACAACCCACCTCCCTTTTTGCCTGCACGATGTCCCAGTATCCTTGCAACAGCCTCTTGAGCCCATCGTCAAAGTTCACACAAAATCGCTGCGCCTGACACAATTGCATCGCTCTGATGTGGTCCACGTCCACATGTGTCTCCATCAAATAGGCAGCCACCACTGCCGCGCTGCGCTCGTTTCCCGACTCGCAAAAGACGAGCACTTTCCCAACCTTTTGTCCTTGGTTCAGCGTGTAGACTCGGCTGAGGTGAGAGTTGATCGTAGCAGTTATGGCAGGGAAGGAATGGATGAGATCCGCGTTGGAGGCCAGATCGACGTAGTGGATCTCAAGACCCATGCTCTCCGCTACCCTAGTCGCGGACTGCATGAGTTTTGATGTGAAGGTCTCGTGCTTTTGTCGTACTCCCAAGAGCATGGTCACTCCTTCCCTGCGCAGGTATGCTTCGTCTTTCGCTGCTGTCATAGGGCCGAGAGACAGAAATGGGAGGATGGCTTGTGCTTCGCGGCGGCGCTCGTAAGTCCAGTCGATGGGTGCATTTTGCTGGATCAGGTCCTTGTAGCAGACGTTCGACATGAAGTCGTGAGCTGTGTTTTGAATGGACTTGAGTGTAATCTCGGGCAAGGAGTCGGCGTTGAGGTTCGGTGGTGGCACGACTATCCGTGGAGGAGTCGGTACACGGTAGGTGTATATGTCGCTGCGGTGTGGGTAGGCCATGACTGTCGGAGGTTCGTGATCAGCCATGCTGAAGGTAGTCGAGTGGGATTGCTGAGGCGGCAGTATTCAAGTGATGAGACTCGGGGTAATAGTTGAAGTTGTTGGTTTGTTGGCGAGTCGAAAGAGAAGAATGTAACATGCAGGCGCAGCTGGTCGTGAATTGTTGAAAGAAGTGGAGCGCAGTGATGTAGAGTGAATGTTCGGGAGGAGGGAGGAGGGACTCGAGGTGTTGGAACTATTCTAGCGGCAAGCTGGTTCGCGGCATGTGCAAGGCTACTTGACTTCACTTCTTCACGACAACACAACAACACAGCTCATATGCGTCGAGTGACGACCGGGCAGAGAAGACTTTTCCTATCGGTTCACGAAGCTGCGTGGATACAGAATGCTACTCTTCACCACTCGTTGTGGCGGCGAAACAAAATCCGAGCCAGATTAGACCAGCAGCACGATCTTGCTCGAAACACGCAGCAAGGTACTCGAAGCGCATCTGGGTCGATTGAACACCGGCATCGCATCTTATACAGACAGCATGTCCTCGCGCTCATGGGTTCTTTCCAGCTTGCACCGTGCTCATGGTACAACTTCATTGCATGACTGCTCTGTGCCATGCGCTTGCCGCGATATGGACGAAGACAAATTCTCCGGACGAATGGTAAGTATAAAGGAGCGTTCCTATCCCATGCCAGTATCTGAATCATTTCTGCCCACAGAGTCACAAGGAAAGCCTCGCAGAACACGATTGACATTACCTGAACCTTCCAGCCTCATTCGCGTCCCTTGTTGCTTTGGTCGTGCGGGCCAGATCCGATGCGAAGTCCTTCGACACCTGAATTACTCTTTTGAGATGGTCTTTTGTGACCCTCCCATCGCCCTTGTCACTAATTGCCAACGCAAGCGCCGCGCTGACCACGTTCCTGATCTGCCTTCCATTCAAATCCGCTTCGGATCCGGCCTCGTCAATCCAACTATCGATGGCGAGACGATCTTTAATGCTGGTGGGCTCCAGCTGGTTGAGGTTCTGCATGAAGATAGCCTGCTTCTGCTCTTTCTTCAAGTCGTCGTATCGGACCGCGAGATGGATTCGGGATTGCACGGCTACATCGAGCGAGTTGATCCGGTTGGTCGTCAGAATCATGATACCATCGTAGTACTCGAGCACGCGCAGGAGTACGGAGACCAGGGCATTGCGCTCGGCATCGCCTTCACTGGTTCGGCTTTCGAGAAACACATCAGCCTGTACACGGTCAGCTTGATAGCCCAGAGGATGGCTGAAATCAATCCCATCACCTCATCCACCAGCAGCACAGCTTCCCAGGCCCCCGCGAGCGAAAACATGCGGTCCAGGTTCTTCTCTGCTTTCGAAGCATCCAGTCCAATCTCTGCCACGCTGACCACAAATAGTGGCTTTCCAGTGGCCTCGGCAATCGTTTCAGCTGTCAAAGTCTTTCCTACGCCCGGTGGGCCATGCAAAAGTATTACCAACCCCTTTCCCTTCCCTTCGACGAGGTCTTTGACCGCTTTCTTCTCGATATCTTGATTCTCGTTCTTACTTGCGTGGTTGTTGACCAAAGCTTTGATCATAGTCTTGTAAGAATCATCAAGCTGGAGCTGCGATTCGAAGACACTGTCATTCCGAGCCTTTGCCTTTGCTGTGTCATTGACGCTGAATTGGCCCCAAGCCTTTTTAACAGTCGAGTAGCCCAAGACCCTTGGTGGTAGAAGCTCAAGGTAGGCTTTTTCCTCATCGGTAAACTCTGGAGTATCAGGTTCCTTGGTTGAAGCAGTGAAGTCTTTCAATTCCAGATTTCTGCACTTGTCTTTGACCGCAGTGGCGACTTCCTTGACGTCTTCAGTCTTCGTGTCCTCCAGCCAGGGCTCGTGGTCTCCGATCAGCAGAGTTCCGCCTCCATGAACCAGGAACGCTTCGGGGTCTACAATAAATTTTCCGGAGACCTGCAGCGTTCTGCGCTTCTTGCTTCTCTGCTGGTCGCGACGCCGAGTATCGGGCACTCCGAAGTTGTAGTAGTCAGCGTTGGGATCCAGGAAATGTGGCGGCAAATTTGGTGTGGAATCCTGCCCAGTGTTCGTGTTACTTTCAACCAGCGCCAGTCCATTGAAGGCGAACATTTGTCCTACGCCCTTGTGTGCTCGAACACAGCGCGTGTACTTTGCGCCGCGCTCGACGAGCATAGCCCGAAGCTGATCCGCAGACTCAAAGGATTCATCCTTGGTGAAGTAGTCGAGCGGATAGCACACGAGCTCACTCACTGGTCGGGTGCCGCGGAAATAGTCAACGTCGATTTCGTAGTCTGCGGCGATGTCAAAGAGCCATCCACGATGCGACACCTGTTGGAATACACTCACAAACTCGAACAACCTCCTTGCCATTCCAATCATAACACCAGCATACCACCCCAACTCGCACGTCTCGGGAAGCTGGAAACATGTACGACGAGGAAGATACTGTGAAGAGTTGTGGCGTCGACATGAACGGCTTGGCATAGATCAGTTGATCGGGAATGAATATCGACCACATGTTCTCGTAGGTTACGACCCGGGCGTCGAGGTGTGACTGGCGAGCTACAACAGAAGCGCGGAAGAATTAGCATTGGCTTAGACGCAAAGCGAAGACCGAAACCTGCTAGCAAAGCCCGAGAGAAAGCTTCGGACTGCTGCAGGCCTTCTGCCCTTCGAAATTCTTTACTCTTGAAGTAGGCCTTGAGTTCTGGTGAGGTCCGGATGAGTTCGAGAAGGTCGGCGAGATCTTTGCGAGCCTGCTTGAGGTCTTCATCGTCAGTCTCCAAGGGCTTGACAGCTATCTCGAGAGCCGACCAATTGTGGACCTGGACATTCTATCAGCAGCAGATCACAGACTAGCGATGTATACACAGCTGCAAGAGAATGGCTCACGAGCGGATAGAACGGCGTTGTCATATTGACCACTTCTCCCTCCCAGCTTTGGCCTGGGTATTCTTTGACCGTTTCCTGGAAAGGCATCAGTCCAATGTACGTCAAAATCATCACCGCGTCAATATCGAACCTTCAGTAGGTCACGAAGTTTGCCTTGAATGATGTCGACCTCGCAATATCCGCGAATGCTACCAAAAGGAGCCGGAACCACTTCACGAAAGGTGATGACGAAATCTTCCTTTGGCCCATCGTCCTTTCCTCCTTTCTTCTTTTTATCTTCCAGGTCGTCTTGGTCAATCCGCATTCCGGTCATTCCGCCCAACCTCGCAGTCACCCTGATATGACCGCACGTCAGCCCGAGAGAATGGCCGTGTTCATTTTGTAAGATGCCAACCTTTTGATACGAGGTTTCTGGGCATATTCGTGCTCTACGAGGGTGCCGTCTGCACCTCCAGTCTTTGCAAGCTCCGTGTTACCGCCTGCTGAAGATAGTGCGGCTGTCTGGGAAGGCTTTTTCACGACCACTTCGAGATCGGCGATACGTTGCTCAAGCAGCTGGATATATCGCTTCTCTAAAGTCTTCTCCGAGCTCTCCGCGAGGACCTAGAAAGCGGTCAGTAATATTCGATATCATTCGTAGACCGCTCTGACGACCCATACCAGTCCATTCTCGGTAGGTGTCTCGGCCATCATGAGGTTCACTCTCACTAGAGTGGCAAGACGGCGGCGATTGACATTCGAAACTTGGGAACCGCTTTGGACATAAGCTCAGCAGTGTGAGGACTCCCGTGCAGTATGCACTTTCGCGTATTTCATGCACCCACGTCGCTTAGCCAGCAAGGCAATCTTGTCTCGCTTGCCATTCGTCTCCGCTCCTCGTCTTACTGGGCTTTGCTCTACTTGTGTTTTGGGTTTCGAGCATGATGTGGCCACAATAGGCTCGAACGAGGAAGGGGCACATTGTTGCTCAACATACTTGCCCGCTTGAGGAGGCCTCTGTTGCACCGGGAACATGTTTGACATGGTGCTGGCTTCAGCATACCGGCGAACCTTCACTTTGTGCTCTTCTCGTACTCTGCCTTGCGTCGGATTAGAGCTATTCTTCATGTGCAGTTCACATGCAATTGACCGACCGGTGAAAGAAAGCCAATAACGACAGTGGCGCTACATATGAGCTCAACGGTGTGGACGGGCCAGCCCAGAGAAGCATCCATTCGTGGAGGCGAATGCGTGAGTGGGCATTCAGCCGAGATTCGCTTGCCAGTCTGCCCAGCTATAGATCATTCACATACGAGAGTTTGACCAAGCCGAACTAGTTGGGAGACGGAAGTGCGGCTCAAAAGATTCCCCGCTTTCGAAGCTTGTGAGACGCTTGTCAGACTCCTGTCAGACCCCTTCGACCTTGACGAGCTCTGAGGGCCTCAACTTGAACGCTCGACGCTGATCGAATGGCGAAAAGCCTCGGTCTTCAAGTCAAGGTTGGATCCGGTCCCATGGGCAAGGCTTGAACACTGCATCGACGGTCTCGACCAGCGGATAATCGTAGCAACAGGACGCACACTATAATGTCTATCCAGCCGTCGAGCAATGACGAGAAACGCTGGTTTTGTCCAGTTGCCAGCGAACCCGCGGAGCAGCAGCACCTTGGCAGCGTGAAGGCGGTCGAAGATGGCCATCGGACCTTCCGAAACAAGGTAAAGCAGATGCTAGGAGGCACGCTTCCAAAGCGACGTGTCACGACAAAGGATGAACTGCTTGACCAACTCCGTGAGCTCAGTCCAGAGCAGCTCGGCAACATGGCGCACGGAGAAATGCGAACCGCAGAACAGCAGAAGCAGACCTACACCGAAGACCGAAAACACGGATCCAAGAAAGTCGGTAGTGCCGTGCAACATTTCTTCAAAAGCTTCGCCGACTTCGTAGAAGCGTACAGCGGCGTCGCTCACTTGATCCGCAGTGCTGGAGCTCCGTACGGCGAAGCAGCGTTCGAGACACTTTCCCTTCTTCTGATCGTCGTCGACAATAAAGCGACGAACGACACAACCATCAGCGACTTGATGCAGGATCTGGCCACGGCTTTCCCGAGACTGGACGTTCTGATGGATGTCTACCCGTCCACCACTCTCGAGAAATGCGTGGCGACAGTGTACGTCAGCGTCATCGAGTTCGCACGGCAAGCGACGGACTACTTTGCCAAATTCAGCAACAGATTCTTCGGCGCGGTGGCCAAGCCTCCGTCGATGGGCCTTGCTGTCATCGCCAATACCATCAAAGGCCACCTTGCGGAAGTCAACAACGAAGCCATGATCCAGTTGCACGCCAGCAATAAGAAGATCCTACAACAGGTCGAGGCGTTGGAAGAACAGAACTCGAGTCTGTCCAACAGCGTCAACAGTCTACGAGCCTCGTCTTCCCGGGTGGAGGACGGTAATTTCCGACTGGAAGAGCAGAATGCAACGCTGCGGCAAGAGCTGAGGGCGATGAGATTGCAGGTCCAGCTGCAAGCGGAAGCAGACCGACATGGCCGACTGGAAGGCCTGGCGAGTACGCTGGGATTGGAAGGGCAGCCGGATAAGTGGGCTGAGACGGATCTCGATGGAGTTTACGAGGCTCTGGTACAAGTGTTCCCGGGCTGTTCTGGCTCACTCTCCCATCTCAGCACGAGGCACCACGCCGCTCATTTCGAGCACATGACGGCTCAAAAGTTCCTCGCCGATCAGAGTGTTCAGACCTGGCAGAGCTCCCCCGAGTCGGCACTTCTTTTTCTCCATGGCATGACCGAGCGGGAGGGACGGAGGAGTCTGCAACAGTCGTGTTGCTGGCTCTCTCCGGGCGCCGTGTTCATGGCGAACCATGTGGCATCTGCAGAGTCGAGGGCTTCGAGGCATGCTTCCTCATCAAGCAACCTCGGCCTGTACTATTGTTGTCATCCAACTCCGTACTCTTCGGGCGTCGCCGATCACGACATCATTCGTCTCTTTAGCACCCTCGCATGGAGCATCTGCAAATGGAGTCCAGTCGAGCTCCTTACCGAAGAGATCGCAACACGAGCACGACAAGCGGTACACTCATCGTTTGACAAAACCAAACGTGAGAGGATCAAAATCCTCACGGCCTTCATCATGCGTCTACTTGAAACTCCAGGCCTGAACTCTTCCGCCACTCTGTGGTTGATCATTGACCGTCCTGATGTCTGCAACCTCGACTTGTACCACATCTTGAATCAGCTTGTTCGCCTGCTTGACATTCATCCCGCTGCTCCTCGGGTGAAGATCTTAATCGTGTCGGATCTGGGCTATCCTGGCGTGAGGTGGGAGCGCGAAGATGTCGATGAGAGATTCAGGAAATTCGTCATCTTGAATGAGTGGAACCAAAGGCGGACGACTGCGGTGCAGCGGACTCTGGAGAGGATATCTGGCGTGGAAGAGAATGTCACAGCTGTTGCTGACAGACAATAGATCAAGTGAACTCGTGAAGCCGCGATATCTTGGAAATCGTTCCGTTCCGCATTTGTACATCGTAAAAACCACTGCTGTGGTCGTGTCGGCATCTCAAATCGGCGGCAACCCCTCCCGACAAATTGGACACTGTAACCGATACTTCATCCACCCCTCCAGACACGCCGTATGGAAGATATGCCTGCACGGCGTGACCATGTACAATCTCCTCGCCAAAATACCTCCACCCAGACTCGCATCCTTCGCGGCACCCGCTTCCACGATCGGCACCTCCAAGTCCTGCATGCAGATCGCACAGTCGAAGATGCGCTTGCCCTTCTCTTTGGCGGCTTCTTTCGCGACGAGGGAATTCCGACGGGTGAGTGAGGCGCGTTCCTCAGTCGGCGATGAGGGTGTTGACGCGGCGGCTGCGGCGGCTTGGGAGAAGCCGATGGGCATTGTGGCACCTTCTTCGTCCTCACGGAGGATGGGATGGTAGTCGTATGCGACGGGTGCCCAGTCTTTGCGGAGGAGGAACCAGCGTGGGCCGACGATCTCTTGGGAGGCGAGGGTGAGGACTTGCAGCCAGACCCAAATGGCGAGTAAGGCGAGACTATAGTAATCTGTGTCGGTGAAGAGGACATTGTGCTTGTAGCCGTAGAAGTAAGCGAACGGCGTCAGACGGAGCAGACTTTGACCCAGGACGAATTCCCAGTTCAGGGCGTGGCGACAATTGCGCTTGACGTTGCGCGTGATTTGCGGGATCCAGAAACTCATGTAGACCATACCAAGGAGGGCAAAGTAGATCCTGCGGGCGATTGAGGGCCATGATGTGCCAGCGTTGAGACTGAGGAACAGGGTGAAGAGGAGAAGAAGGTAGAAGCGGAGATAGAGGGACGAAAAGGTGGGCATTCTGGCTGCGACTTGCGCATCGGTGACTTCTGTCGCGGGTTCAAAGGGTGCAATGGGTTGCAGACCAGCTTGGTCGGATGGCATGAATACTGGTGTTGCTCCTGTGTCGACTAGTGAGGGTCTCGGTGCGGTCACTGGCAGTGGCAGTGATCCTGGTATATCTGTGGAATCAGAAGTAGAATCTGGCTGCGGGACCGCGTCATTCCGTGCGTTTGAAGTAGCTATGGTCTGAGGCGTTGCTGCCAGTCTCTCGGCACGAATCCGCAGGACGGCCGCATGGAAAGCGACATCTCGTCTCCGGTCTTCCTCGGCTTCTGCTCTTGCTATCCTCTCACGCTCAGGAGCTTGTACTTGCCAGAGATCCAAGAGAAATCTCATGCCGAAGAACGATACTGAAATGAAAGCGAGGAAGCCTGTAGCTACCAGATTGAGCCAGACTCCAGATATGAATAAGCTGAGTGTAAGAAACGCCATTGTGATGAATCCGTCTCCAAGCGCAAGCATCGCAATGGTGTAGAAGCTGATTCTGCTCCTCGTAGATGGCGTGTTGGCTTCACGCATTTGCCGCATCAGTAGAAATAGCTGTGTCGCAAGCGACCCCGCAAAGATGATCAGATGATGTCGACTGTGGAGGTATTGAACCTCTTCCTTTGGCCCAGAGATGTGGTTTCCGTCTTGAGCGGAGTCGTCTGGCGGACCCTGCGACTCCAGCACATAGCCACAGTCAGGCGAGAAGGCAAGCATGGAAACCCGAATATCCGGAGCGCTTGGAACGAAGGCTCCAGTAGGGAACCGGAGCTCACGTTCGAGGAACGACATAAACGAAGAAGAGGATTTCCGGTCTGTTACCGGAGCCATCTGCTGGAGATACACGATCAACTCACAGTCAGGAGTCTGAAAAGGTGTGTCCTGCCCGCCCTCATTCCTCGATGTCCAGGGATTTCTCGAGTTTGTGTACCCATCAATCTGTCTCTGTATGCTTCTTGAGATCGTCTCATTCAGGACTTTTCTCGAGCTCTCGAACGTGCGCGACGACAACGCAAGATGAGGCAACGCAAATATGCCCGCGAATTTCTCGCTCGTCGTGGTCAAAATAGCTTGACCAATGTCTTTGAAATACACGCCTCGAATTTTCAGCTCCCATGAATCCTCTCCGTTGGGATCGGTGAGCTTGATCTCGGCAGTCATCTCTGCCGTGACATTGCTACCATCAGATAGCGAGGTACCCAAAACCTCCTTCTCACTGAACCAGATGGAAACATCTCCAGCATCTCCCGTAATGTTACGATCGAACTTCCTGGCCGGACCGGGCCTTCCGAAAGGCGTCAAAGGAGCATACTCCGTCAGATTGAGCTTGGGCAGAGCGACATCTTTTTGCAGCTTGGATCGCCTCCACTTCCCATGTGTAAACCCGGTGATATTGCCATACAGCGGGGTCTCTCGACTTGATATATCGGTCTCTTCCTCGAGAGCATGCAATCCCCAATCCCCCAAAGCATACTGCAGCTGTGCCCGGGCTCTCTCTTTTATCTTCGGCACTGCATACCAAGCATATCCTCTTTCCACCTCTAGTCCCGTGACGTTCAGCACATGGCTCCCGTCTCGGAACTGCGGATTCCATGTCGAGTTCTGCAGCCTCGACAACGAAAGCTGCTCACTCGAGATCACGTCGTCGATTAGGGGAAGCGCTTGGAGTTCGGCCGGGCTCCTCTGCGGTTCAGGTTGTAAAAACAGCCACGCAAGAATGAGTAGAGGCACCAGAGCGCCGCGTCGATCGGCCATTCATGTCTCCTCAAGAATTGTGTTGGAATTGTTGGGTGGTGAAGCTGAAGTGATCGGACGTCATGCTCAAGAAGATGCAGGGCTGAACTAAATGGAGGCACGGCCCGAGTCCTTTAATGGAGCGGAGACAGGTCCGCACGATGAAGCAACTAGAACTCCGTACTCTAGCCATGGGAACAGCTGGAGGACCACACAATGAGCTTGCTGTTCTACAGAATCATCATTGAATGGGGCCTATTCCTAGGAGCAGGTAGCTCATACTGTAAATTAACTTATTGCCGTAGTCTTGTCGATTTACGTTGCTACAATTAAGCCTTTTCTGATGCAATTCATCACATGAACAACAGTGTTTCGGCCAGGATCCGATATCTTAGTCTAGGCAGCGATAACGAATTTGGCGGGGTAGGAGGTACCTTTACGTTTTACCTAGGTAGTTAGTTCTACAAGCTCCCGCGCAGCTGCCTTGCGCGTGAATCAATAATCCAATCACTTCACGTGTCCATCCATGGGTGGAAGCTGAGCTGTCCCGAATAGACGCCCGCACTTATTAGTCCTCAACTTCTCAGTGAGTGACGAGAAGAAGAGTCACGTTACATGAACAAGCGGAAGCTAGAGCTAGAACTAGAACTGTAGACGTCGAATCTTCTCCCACGGAGACACCTTCCCTTTCCCTTCATCACCACATTCACCGCGTCCTCCTGTCAGGGCCTCATCCGCCGTCGCTTGAC
>AFIY01001514.1:0-16314 GCA_000223825.2 Zymoseptoria passerinii SP63 | reverse complement strand
TCGATTTAGGCCACCATCCTACCCACAAGTGCCTCCTCTCGCTTCCCACAATAGAACAACAACCTCCACTAGGAGGGACAAACCAGAAAATAAACACAAGCAAAATCCACAAACAACGGCCATGCAGGAACCGTTGCGGCTCTACCAAGCTTGCTCTTGCGCTTATCATATACTCTCCCCAGCCTCCTCTGCGCTGTCTCGTCTCCCGCAGAGATTTCCGTCATTCCTTTGTCTGGTTCATCACCTGGCCGACATGGCCGATATCGATACCCACACCGCGGATATTTCGATCCAACAAGAAGGAAAAAACCTCCACCGCAATCAACAATCCCATCGCACCTCCTATTCGACTGCTCCAACGCAATCTCTTCTGCTCGTATTGGCCGCGCTCACCATGTCCCTGCTCTACAATCATGATTCATCGAGAAAGATTCCTTCACGACTTGCAAGAAATGTCTCATCCAATTCCCAGCCCGAAGCATCTCCAAGCGAGAGACTGGTCAGTTCTCTGAGCGCGCTTACCTCTTTCTCAACACTCTTGGCAAGTTGGCTTTCGATAGCCGAGACATGTCGGGCCGATCTCGCGCCTCAGGCACTATTCTCATCTCTGTCCGGTCTGTCATTGTCGTGGGTGGCGGTCTTTCTCAATGATGTTGGAAATGTTGTGACGCTGGGCGAGTAGTAGTGTGTCGTCGGAGCAGGATTGTCGGCGCAAGGTAGACCGGCGCAAGCTGGTCAATTGTGAGTAGGCTCGCGATCTGTCGCCAGACAGATCTGAGGCTGCTGTGCAGACAATGCTCTCGCCGCTATGCGATGCCTCGTGAGCTTGCAAACACGACTTCCCCCGGGATATCCAATGCGTTCAGCACCGACTTTCAGCCGTCTCATCAAGACTGATTCGACTCGGCCATTGCGACGTTCGACAACAACTTGCAGCACCACAGAGCAGCATTGCGCCGAGCAGATTCTCCGATGAATCGTCTTTCATTCCACCTCTGCATATTCGGCCTACTGGGACAACGCGTGCAGCGGTCTCGAGAGTCAGTGGATGTTGTCGACCAGCAGCCTCTTGATGATACTGGCCGTTCTACTCTTGGTATGCGCAAGGAAGCGCCTGGCAAAGCGGCATCGATCCTAATGTCACGGACGGCGAGGCAGTGTAAACTCCTTCGTGTCATGTCTTCCTACGTGACCGCTCTATATGTGGTTGCCGTAGTCTCTCATGTCTCTCCGGGCAAACGACAAGAGCAATAAGCACTCCAATCCCAGCGCATCAATTCAAGTGATCCGCTCATACTCTCTACTCTTGTGAAACCCAGAGCGATGATGCAGGATTCTTCCAGCTCTCTTAAGCTATCGCCAGGAATTCCGTACGGTACGGTTCGGTGGTCGGGATCTTCTCTGCGTCATGGAGCTTGGGTCGCGGGGATGAGAGAGGTGCTTCCTAGTGCAGATATGCCGCGTGCGTGCTTTCCACGAGGGCTGTGGGGGAGAGCTTTACTTTGACTTCATGTTTCCTGCATTTGTGTACGTGCTGTTGGGTTGGACTATGGGTTGATAGGTCATGTTGTATGTGATGAGAAATGAGAGATGAGAGATGCGAAGTGTTTGTTGGTGGAGTGATCTGTGTCTTCGTTTCTCGAGGCTATGCGGACACTCGACTCAGATAGCCAGACCATGTTACACATTCTCGTCTGTTGTCATCTTTCCATCGTACTGAGGTACCATCTTGATTGAGGCCATTTTCATCACGCTTTCTTGCTCAATGATGCTGTATTTGGAGGTGTACATGTCTTTCATTCTGCCTGAACGACCATCGGGTAGTTGTGGGAACATACTTCTACCTTCCCGTTACGCTTAACAAGGGAACAACGCATCGTCACTTCCGGGCGAACACGACAGGCGGAGTGAAGCATGTTGGCTCACCGCCGTATCTTCCGCTTTCACTGCATTCAAAATCCAATGCTCTCTTGTTTACGCAGAGACTTCCCTCGCATCAATATCCATGGTCGTGCCTCGTTGATAACCCTAACCCTAACCCCAAGACTTTCGCGCAGCCATCACCACTTCCTGCGATGTCCTTCGCGCAAGGCGCTCGACTGGAACACTCCCACGAAGGTCAAATTGACACTCTCCCACATTCGTGCGGTCTCGAAAGATGAGATGCTCTTGGGTTGTCGACGGTCGTCCCACCCAAGATGACAGCCTCAGGCCTCTCCAATAGTGGATCCATTGCCCCGGCTCCCTCCTCCGCATCACTTCGACATCCCCGCACGACGATAGAGCTCCAACCAAGCTGCAGCTACAGAGGAGCAACACCCTCGGGCAAGTCGGTGCATAGGGCTTTTCCCACAGGCGTGACGAGTAGACGCGTATGAATCGCTTGGGTCAAGTATCTTTCTATCCTCTCCATCTCCTTCTGCTTCCACCTACATCCTCACATCTCTCTCCCTCTCCGTCCTCTCACCACAGTCATCCAGAGGTGGAGGCGACAGTCACGATGCCCGTCTTTCCCAGTCTCCAGCAAGATATCCTGCGTACGCTCAGTGCAATGCTCTTCGATATCTTGTCCCACTGACCTCCTAACAGTGCCACGCGACATAACAACCTGGCAATGGCTGTTCGAACACCCCACCTACTCGCCGCTCCTTCGTTTCCCGGAGACCCAACTCGGCGCTTTTACCGATGCGCAGACGAAAGAGACGTTGAACTGGAAGCAGGTCAAAGAGACGGCGACATGGCTTTCGACGGCGTTGGTGAAGAAGTATGGGTTGAAGGAGGGGGAGACGGTTAGCTTGTTCAGTGCGAATACGATTTGGTATCCTGTTGCGGTGAGTCTTGACCATATCTGAGCTGGCAAGGAGGTGGAAGGTTGAGGTAGACGCGATGTGGAGCTCCGACAGCACAAATCTCAGCCGGACGAGACGGCCATTTCGATACTGACACGCAGTTCCCAGATGCACGCCACCCTCCGCGTCGGCGGCCGCGTCTCAGGCGCATCTCCAGCGTACAATGTCGAGGAAATGACTTATGCTCTTCAAAAAGCGGACGCCAAATTTCTTATGACCCACAAAGACAGCATGGAAGTCGCCATCGAATCCGCCAAAGCCGCCGGTATACCCAAGGAGAACATCTTCCTCCTGGAAGGCGAGATGGACGGCTTCAAGAACATTAGAACGCTTATCGAAGAGGGGAAGCAAGCTGGTGAACCGGCACCAGTATGGAGCATACCAAGGGGCAAGACGAATTTTGACATCTGCGGGTTCCTGTCATTCTCCTCGGGCACGACTGGCCTCCCAAAAGCTGTGATGATTGCGCATCAGAATGTGATCGCTCAGTGCCTGCAAATCATGCAAATCACGCCCTCGGACCACAAACGTGTGCTGGCCGTGCTGCCCTCCTTCCACATCACCGGTCTGGTCCACGTTCTGCATCTGCCGCTCTTGATCAACGCCTCCGTCTACTTCCTCCCAGCATTTACCATGAAAGCCATGCTCGACACCGTGACCGAGTACAAGATCCCTGAATTGCTGCTCGTCCCTCCAATCCTCATCCGCATGGTGCGTGATCCCATTGTTGACGAATACGACCTTTCATTCCTGCGACGATTCTCCTCTGGCGCGGCTCCCCTGAGTGAGGAGATTATCCAACTCCTCAAGAAGAAATTTCCGCAAACAGGTTTCAAGCAAGGATACGGCATGACCGAGTCCTGCAGCTGTATCACTGCCCACCCGCCATGGCTGTACGAGTTCAAGTACGCGCACACCGTGGGAACAGTCTGCGCGTCCACAATTGTTAAAATCGTAAAGGAGGACGGCTCGGAAGCAGACGTTGGCGAGCCGGGAGAAATCTGTGCGAAGGGACCGCAGATCGTCATGGGATACTTGAACAATGAACAAGCGACTCGGGATACTTTTGACGAGCAAGGCTTCCTGCACACGGGCGATCAAGGTAGCATTGACGAGAATGGAATCATCACCATCCTCGACCGCATCAAGGAGGTAAGTTTGAAGGACAGAAGGCCCGTAGCTCAATCCGAGATTGTCTCTCCGGGATTGTCGGCAGGCCTGAGTCTGCATCGAACCCCCATACATGACATAATGCTGACCCTCCGCCCTAGCTCATCAAAGTCAAAGGTATCGGCGTCGCGCCCGCGGAGTTGGAAGACTGCCTTCTCGGCCACCCGAAAGTGGAAGACGTCGCAGTGCTCGGGATCCAGGACGAGTGGGCGGGAGAAGTGCCCAAAGCATACATCGTGTTGAAGCCGGGGAATGAAGCGGGCCAGGACGTTGGAAGGGAGATCCTGAAATACGTGAGGGCTCACAAGGTGAGATACAAGGCGGTCAAGGAGGTGGAGTTTATCGAGGAGATTCCCAAGAGTGGCTCTGGCAAGATTTTGAGGAGAATCTTGAGGGATCAGGCGAAGAAGGGTGCTACCGGAGTGGTGGTGAGGGAGGAGAGGCCAAAGATGTAGTGTTTTGAATCGTCGACGAATAGCGTCCTCATGATCCGGCAGTTTACCCCCCTGTACCAGCAGCTTGCCGTCGTGTACCTTTTGTTCCATAAGAATTCTCAACAGAACCTCTGTGAGACCTTGTGCCTGACCTCCTCACCCAATTCTCTTCTTCTTCGGCCTCCTTCTAACCCATACCTCGTCCCCTCTCTCCTCCACCTCCCAAATCCCCAACTTATACCCACCTCGATCACTCTCTCCCGTAAACAAGTCGAACGTCCACCCATGCTTCGGACACGTCAGAGCGGCACTTAGCACAATCCCAAAGTCCTCCACGTCAGCGATACTCCCATTGGACAAGGGGTACGATTGGTGAGGACAGGAATGATCGATGGCGTGGACTTGGGAGCGATAGCGGAAGACGAGGAGCTGAGGTTCGGAGGCTATCTTGAGGGAGGCGGCTGAGAGGTTCAGAGGAGCTGGCGGGGAGGTAGCAAGAGAGAGGATGAGGCAAGAGTCGGCGGAGGTGAAATTGGGGTCGACGGTGGGCGCGCTGGAGGTGGACAGGTCGGCGAGCGAGGACGAGAGGCCGGCGTAGAGCCAGTCAGTGGATGCATCCATGATGGAAGGAGACTCTACTAGAGCATATGGGTGTAAGGCAATGGGGTCGGAAGATTGTCAATCAAGGTGATTCCTCGATTCCGCTCGAACTGCACCGATTCGAGACGGTACCTGATGTGTCTAGGAGACAACCAAAGCAGCGGAAATGCTCTCGCTCTCCGTTTCCAAGTGTTGAAGGCAAAGCCAGCGGAGTCCAACGTGATTTGAACGGAGTCATGGATAGTTAGTTCTAGGTAGGGAGGATGTCGCGTTGTTCGGCCTCGGCGAAACATTGACGCGATCTGGACTTCAGCTCTCCAATGGCCGCGCGCTTTCGCGAGATCCTTACGCAGACTTTGCGAAAGCACAACGTTGTTCTGCCGGATGTTGAAGGATCCACGAAAGGCGCTTCTATAACCCGTCCAGGGACTCTGCCTCTCGGCTCGGCTGTCGACCTACCAACTCCGCCCAAGTTCCTCGACAATGCCCCGGCTTGGGGCACACACGATTGGGATTCTCTGCTGTTCGACCTCGATATGCAAAACATGTGAGCCATGCCGAGGGGTGCTGCTCTGCAAGCAGTACCTGTCTCGATCAATGTCCCGGTAGGTAGCACGACATCAAAGCGTCCGGGTAACTAACCTGCACGGCTACCTAGCTGTTCTGGTAACTCACATGCACGGGTCCGGATAACATATTTGCACGGCTATCAAGGTGCGTAGGTAAGTGATCTGTACCGATAGTGGGGCGTCTGTATGCCACCAGAAGCCCTCCGTGGAGCGTCCGAAAGGATTCGTCGAGACAAACACACACTACTACTCGATACTTGAAGAGTAGCCTTCCTGCATCACACTTCACCAATCAATCACCACCGACCCTGCCAACATGGCGCAACCCAGCACAGCAACGAAGAAGCATTCGAGCGAGATGCCTGACGCATGCATCACGGAGAAGGGCACGCACGCACAGGCCGGCGAGGATGCCCAGCAGGAATCAGCCGAATTGACGTGAGATTTTCCATGCGAAGAACACAAGAAGGCCAAGGCTAACACAATGATTGTCAGCTGGCGATCGGGCCTTGCTTTGGCTGGCAGCGCTCTGGCGTACTTTTGCACAGTGGGCTCCATGAACGCCTACGGTGTCTTCCAGCAGGCATGACTTTACCACCATGAGGAAGTCGCGATTCGCTGACAAGAAGCACAGTACTACACCGCGCACTACCTTCCAACATACTCGAACTTCCAAATTTCCTGGATTGGCTCTTTCGCCAACTTTGCTCTCTTCGGTATGGCTCCGCTGGGTGGCATGCTCGCCCACCGCTACGGACCTACGATTGACATTCTCGTCGGCTCCATCCTGCAAGTCCTCGCCATCCACATGGTTTCCCTCTGCCGTTCCTATTATCAATTTTTCCTCGCGCAGGCCGTCCTCCTCGCCATCGGGATGTCTCTGGTCGCCATCGCCACATCCACCATCGTGCCAATGTACTTCAAAAATAATAGAGGTCTTGCTCAAGGAGTCTCGATCGGCGGCTCCAGTCTCGGCGGATTCATGTGGCCCATCGCTCTCGATCAGATGTTGAACAAAGATGGAATCTCCTTTGGCTGGACAATCCGAATAATCGGGTTCGTGATGATCCCGCTTCTGGCCATGGTGCTCATAGTCGTGCGCCCGCCACCAGTCACGAATCCTGCTCGCTTGAACGCCTCAAACGAACAGCAAGAGAAGTCCTCGACGCCGAGAAAGGACTTCTCCGCCCTCCGTCAGCCCGCAACATCTTCCTCTGCGTTGGCCTCGCGCTGTCTTTCTTTGGCCTTTTCGCCCCATACTTCTAAATCTCCGTCGACGCAACTCACCTCGGCTTTAGCGAAAACCTCGCCTTCTATCTCGTGTCTATCCTCAACGGAGCCTCGCTCGTTGGTCGCATTCTTCCTGGAGTTCTCGCAGACCACAACCTCGGTTACTTCAACACTCTCACGCTCTCCATGGCGCTCTCGGGTGTCGTGGTCTTCTGCTGGACACAGGCGACTTCTGTGGCGGGTCTCATAGTCTGGACGGTTGCGTATGGATTCACGTCCGGTGCTATCATGAGCCTACAACTGGCTTGCGCGACGGGCCTGGTGCCGGATAGTATCAGAGGTGCCGCGATTGGAGCAGTCATGGGAAGCTCGAGTCTGACAGGCCTATTGGGCGCGCCCATTGCGGGAAAGCTGGTAGAGAAGGGCTATGGAAGTTTGGCCGGATTTCGCGGGCGCAATGTTGATGGGCGGAGTTGTGATGGTGGGCATAGCGAGGTGGGCGCAGAACAAGACATTCTGGGCCAAGCTCTGATTGAGGTCAGGAGAGCCGAGCCGCGTGCACAAGGGTGATGATGATTGACGAGGACAACTCCACTCCAGCGTGAGAAAGGCACACGGTTGTGACAGACACGAATGACTTGAGTAAGCTCAGCAGAGCGACTTCGAGCACGAGCGGAGGCAGCTTCGATGCGTACCAGTAGCTGAAAGACACAGCTAAAGGCATTGAATCTCCATCACGCCTGTGCCTCCACTGGCTCCAGTTCCTTCACCTTCTTGACTACCTTCGCCGGACTTCCCATCGCCACACTCCACGCCGGAATACTCTTACTCACCACCGAGCTCGCAGCAATCGTGCACCCCTCTCCAATCGTCACGCCCGGCAGGATAACCACATGTCCGCCGATCCAGCAGTCTGAGCCAATAACGACAGGAGCCGTGTACTCAATGTCCTTGCGGCGAGACTCTACTTCTGTCTCGTGCGTCGCCGCGAAGATCGATACGTTCGGGCCAATCATCACTCTGTCGCCAATGGTGACGAGACCGCAGTCGAGGATCGTGAAGTTGAAGCCTGCGTAGAACCGAGAGCCGATGGTCGTGTTGCAGCCGTAGTCGAGGTAGAAGGGGGGTTCGATGTAGGCGTCTGGACCGAGCGAGCCGATGATCTGCTTCATCGACTCGTATCGTGCGGCGGCCAACTCGTCCATGCTGGAGCCGGGAAAGGAGGTGTTGTACTCGTGGCACCACTTTCGAGCTAGAAAGCGAGATGCGGAGAGGGCTGGGGTGAAGGAGTCGTATCTGTTCGAGCATGAGTTGGTGAGGATCCTGAGGAAGTGAACGGGTGACTTGTGAGGCTTACAACATGCCGCTGATCATTCGTTCGTATTGGTCACACCAGGGCACGTTGCTCAGCTTCCTGGCGGCTGCCAACTGAGTCTCGTCTTTCGCTTGTTTTGCCATTGCTAGATCGGTATACGTGTCTTGCAAGTTGAGAACCGAGCTTGAACTTGTCGTGGTGTTTGAGGTACCCTTGAGGTTCACTTGATATATCGATATTGGAACGGAAGTCCGATATGTATGAGGATGAAGCTGATGCTCGAAACGAAAGCAAACGAAATACGTCCTTCGTTTGCGCCAAGTACTGACAAGCGCCACGAACTGCAATGCTCCTGTCTAGTCGAGAGGGGTCTTGAATAGAAAAATGTCTGAGCTTCTCCGACGATGTTGGTGGAAGAATAGAAAACCGAGTCTTGGTGATGGTCGTCAACAGCGGCACATCCAAATCGGACCATGCCGACTCGTTAGCCGGAGACAGGTCCGTATGACCTTGCATAAACATGCACAAAGCAGTAAATGTATCTCATCGTGTTAGACGTCAGTGGTCGACTGTATATACAGCGGAGTCGACTCGCTCGTTGGACAGTAATGGGTCAACATCACTCAGCTGTATCGTCTCTTCATCAGCATCGATAGCAGGGCCGTCTGCCATAAACTTCCATGTTGCCGAGATCTGCACCTTCTAGAGCCCAAGATCACAACAACATCACTTATTATCGACCGAATGCACATCTGAAGAATCACGCCGTTACATCGCCGACAATGACGAATCATGGCCTCACAGTCGATGATGCCGACCGTCTCTTGGACAAGATCATCGACATTCCCGAGCAGGACATCACATTCGAGCGTTTACGATCGATAACCGACTTCCGAAAAGATGACAACGAAGCAAGAATACTGTATATATGCCGGCGGAAACAGTCCGCGAGTCACGCATCGACTGGCGAAAGTCATGACGAGCTATTCGTCCTAAAGTGCAAGATCCAGTACGCTCTCCCGTACGACTTGTATATGGTCAAGCTATCTAACGTCTTTTCGCTCCAGAGCACCTTCAGTACTCGCAGGCGGACTCACAACACCCATCGAAGGACCGAGTGAATACACCAAAGACGAGCTCAAAGCGCTGACAGTCTTCCGCGAGACGCATTCTCCCGGACTACCGCATCTCGTCGCCTCCAAGATAGTGGTGCAGGATGAGCGTGGTCCCATGCCGGGCGGTTATCTGGCGTATGTGGTCATGACTTTGATGCCGGGCAGAGACGTGTTTGATCTGAAGTTCTGGAGCATGTCCGATACGGAGAAGGAGACGATTCGGGACGAGTTCATTGTAGCATTAAAGTATGTTTTTCGGACAGGCTGATGATCGAGATGCTAATTCGTGGTCCAGGCGAGTCTGGAAGCTGGGGTTCGAGCCGTACGATTGTGCTCTGAGGAATATCTTGTGGGAAGCGGAAACGAGGACATTGTACGAAACGACATCGTCTCCTATCCGCTTTAGGGAGGGGTACTGACACTTACCGTGTAGGTCGCTGGTTGACTTTGAACATTGGCGACCGACAACGAAAGATCCGATCAATATGACGGAGCGGGAGGAGCTGCAAAGATGGGGCCTGGTACATCGACCGCCGCCGAGGTATCATTGGCAGGAGTGGGTGTACAACGGGACGTTTTAATGAATGGAGAAATGCAGTAACATATCTCCACAACTAGCCGCGGCATTACGATCTGACAAGTATCACGCTGTAGATGATTGCTTTACATTGATTCCAAGCACGTTTTCATTCGGGTATCTAGCTGTCTCCACATCACACCATCACCAACTCACATCATATCCAACAGCTCAGAAGCCCTTGAAGGGATCGATCCCCATCTCGTCGAACACAAAGCCCGCCCTTCTCTTCTCCACCGTGCTCTGACTCAGATTCCGTGTCTGCCTTGACCTCCTCGGTCCACTGCCCAACAAGCTCGGCGCATTTGGCACATACCTCACCCCATCTCTGACATTCGGATCCACAAATGCCTCCATGCGGATGGTGCCGACCGCCTCGAAGAAATTCGGCTGGGTCGGGCTGGCCGTGGAGGATTCTCTTCTTGAACCCGTCTTTGACGAGACACTGGGTCGGAAGGAAGAGCCGCCGTTGGACGCGGCGGACGATGGGACGACGGAGGAGGTAAAGCTTCGGAGATTATTGCTGAGGGACGCCGGATCGCGGAGCTGAAGCGGATTGGTTTGTGAGCGTTTGCGCTGGTGCCGGGAGGTGGTGATATAGAGGCGAGGAACAGCGGGAAAGTCGGCGCTGCTGTCGCGGGAGTAGTCCATGGAGTTGGTCTCTTGTTCTTGTTTGCTGCCCGTGTTGCTGGGGTGGTGCGGGAGATGGCTGAGGTCGGGCCTTTTCCCTTTGGCAAGGCGGATGGAGTCGCGAAGCGGTCCGCGGCCGAAAGAGGGCGAGCGACGACGGGCAATTGAGACGCCGTCGATAGAGTTGTTGTTGGGTGGTATCGGTGGTGGTGGAGACTTGAAGGGCAGGCGAGGTATGCGTTGATTGGATTGAGATTGGGACCGGGCGAGGAAGGTGAGCGCCATCATCCACATGCTGTGGCGCTCTTGGGTGGTGGCGGTGAACTTGAGCGCTCGCTCTGGAGTGAGGATGAGGATGGAGCGGTGAAATGCAGAGGGAAGCTCGGGAGCCTTTGGGATAGAGCTCGTATCGGGGACGTCCAACACAGATTGGATGGGAACTATGCCGGGTTAGTGAGAAGTAATGCAACGATGGGTACCGACACTCACGTTTCCGACCCTTCTTGCCCAGCAATGCAGGTCCACTCGCAGGCTGTCTGCCATCCCACATGATCGTTCTCTCATACGGCGATAACCATACCCAACGCTTGTGTCTCGTTCCGTGCCCGGTGCCATTCATAAACCCATTCTGCTCCGCCGCGGCAGCAAGTTCCGCCGTGTCGTCACCGAGCATGATCGACTTCCGTTTCCGAACGTACTTCCACATCCACTCTCCTACCATGGTTCCCGCGATGGCATCCACCAGGTTATTCTCTTCGGAGATTCTTGGTGCCGTGCTCGTAGATCCGCTCACCACAGACCCGCGGTCGGGCAAGGTCGGAGTATTCAAAGGAATAGGTAGGTCAGGGATTGGGAAATTCGTAGAGGCGGCCGCAAACTCCTTTGCTTTGGACGGGCTGTCAAATACCATCGAGGAGATCGGCGTGAGATCTGGAGAACGTATCCTCCGCCGTGAAGCTTTTTTGGGAGACGAACTCGCACTCTTGCTCGTCCTGTATCTTATCACGGCTGCGGACTGAACTTTGCGAAGACTGTGCTGTCTGCTGTGGTGTGCAGAGCGATACCTTCTCGTTCCACGATCTTCGTGGTAACCATAAGACGACAGTGGGCTCGCGGAGCCTTCGCTCTTCGTGTTGTTTATGACACGGGAGCTCGATCTCGTTGGGATAGGATATGGAGGCAGAGGAAGTCCAGTAGGAGCGCTCTTACTGCTCATCGCTATACTGCCGACGCTAGGATTCCTCGCATGGGAGCTCTCCGCTTGTCCTTCTTTGTTCGCTGGCAGTGAATACAATCTGTGCCTTGCTGCCCGCGTGGCCGGCCGGCCGTTGGTAGCTGAAGGAGCTGCAGCGCCAGCGTAGGTTCCTGCCGAACGTGGCCGACGCTCGGGCGAGATCTCCTTCTCTTCGGGTACGGCTTTGGGTGGCTCGGATAACGCGAATCTTCCTTGAGGAGGCCGGCTTACGCTGAAACCTGGTTCGCCCTCGTCATGGCTATCGTCCGAGGGAGACCCGTCAGCCACAAGAAAGGCATCTGTTCTATACTGCTGGCTAACCCCGTACTGCGAGGATCGATGCAGCGGACCATTAGTCGAAGCCTCGCCCGGCGCCGGCGATAGCACAGGTCTTGGCAGAGGGAGAGCTTTCAGAGCATGACTGCGGAGAGCTTTGCCACCTCTATGACGTGGCATCTCGGTGTCCGGTTCGAAGGGACCTTGGAGAACTGCACTGGAAGTCTTGGGCAAGTCCTGGACCGAGCCGGTAGCGGAGGTATTCTCGCGACGAGAGGAGTCGAGTGCTGATGCAATAGTCACCGGATGGGAGAGTAGCAAGTGCGGTGCGAGTTTCACAGGACGTTTGTCAACCCTGATTTCCTCTGTCTGCACGCACACATCCCTGTACGACATGGTAAGGTTGGCCTGTGAAGATGCATTCTTCGTGCCCGGTGGTAAGACGTGCGGTTTGGGAGATGACGGCCGCGAAGTGGGAGGATGAATCGAAATGGAGGGCACGAACATGCTCGGAGACAGGTTCTGCACGTTACTCAGACGTTTCTCCGGTTGCACGACATCCGTCTGCGTGGAGGTGGTGCAATAGACGGGTGCGACTCTGGTGGTGGACTCGTCCGGCGTCCATTCTCCACCGTTCATGACCGGCGTTTCCGGCGGACTGATGGGTGATGCGGCTACCCGTGTTTGCAGAGTGGAGTCGAAGCTGTTCGATGGTCGCACATGTCGAATGAGGGAAGACTGTTCAGCGATCTGCATGTCAGACTCGCTGATGGGCGATCCCGCTCGAGCAGGAGATGATGGAGGAGATGGTTGAAAGCCATTGTCCACATAGACAGATCTCGGTGCGGGAGATGGCTGGCATCCAACGTCCTTGTATGCCGCAACAGGCACTTCCGCAACAGGCACTTCTACTGCCGGCGGTGTGACCGAACGATCTTCCGGCTGGCATCCACTGTCCACATACACCACTGGCACGACCAGTGGCTGGACATGTGCCGCCGAGGAAATGAGATCTTGCAGCTCATCCGTGTCTGTACCCTGGGAGACTTGCATTAATCGTAATGGCGTCGATGTCGCGTGCACATTCCTCAAACTTTCTCGCCATCCAGTCGAAAACCTCAGTCGCGAGCTCTGCTCCCTCGACATGGTTCTTCGATGAGTTGCGGCCGACTGCTTCGTGCCTGCAGCGCAGACCGATTCTTCATCGCCATATTCGGACCCTTCCAAATCGAATTCGTCTTCCTCATCGATATCCAGCTCGTCCGCAAGAGATATGCCATTCATGTCGGCGGTCGATATGGTACCCCGGGACGATACGGACACGTGCTTCCTAGCATGTCGCCTGCGCTTGACAGGGGAGGCCGTACGGATACTCGTAGTGTCGCTGCCCATGCCGTCTCCCATGCCGCTGTCCTTGAACGCACTCTCATCCCCGGGAAAGCCATCCAGATGCAGTGGCTGTGCGGTGGATTGTATTGTCGCCATTTCATCCAGTACCGCACGGAGTCGACTCTCGGTTACATGGACCCGTCGTTCCAGCTGACGCCGTTCATTGTCCCACGACTGCCTCTCGCTCTCCCAGATGGTCTGAGCGCGAATCGCATCATTGTCCTGTAGCCGAGTCTTCTTCTGTGTTACTTCGAATTTACTCCGAAGTTCGTGGAAAGCCGACTTGGCCGTGTCTCTCTCTTTGACCAAACCCTCCACCGCATGAGCCGTTCCCTGTTCCAACTGCTGGACCTGCTGCTTCGCTTTGCGGACCTCTTTCGTCGTCTCTGACAGTTTCTCAGCCAAAACATCGTTCTCGTCTTTCGACTGAGAAAGGCTGCTCTCCAAATTCTCCACCAGGTTGTTCTTCGAATCAATCTCCCTTCGCAGATTCAGAATCTCCGAGACCAGCGAAGCGTGAAGGGTAGGAGTGAACCGTCGTGGGTCCATGGTCGAATATCGTCCATCGCGGCCTGACTTGTCGGAGAGGTCGAGGGAGTCTGCGGAAGGGAGAGGCGGGGGAGTGGTCGGACGATCTCGTGAAGACATGCCTCGGGAAGGTCGCGTGGAGCGAATGAAGGCGGACGTCTCGTAGGGAGTGGCGGCTGGCGACGGCGGTCCTTTAGTACCGACATAAGTGGAAAAGTCGCTGAAATAATCCGCCATGCTCTCGGTATGTCGATAACTCTAGACTAGCGTGCGATTGACAGGACTATCGCATGTGTGCAGCAACAGACGCCAAATCAATTCCCACGGGCGATAGCACTCGAACGAGGAGGATCTGAACTAGACGTCAGCCCATGCTCTGGCTTGCAGACTTGACGCATGTCTAGGGCAACACAGGCTGCATTTCGGTCTGTTGTAGAATATGGCCTTTGGGAGAACCTACCAGTAATCGATGGCCACCATGATGAAGTCAAATTTCCAGAACCAGTCCCTCTTGTGGCTGCGAATCGTTTGATATGTAGTTCTCGTGGAGACCGTGGACCGAAGATGATGTGGAAGCCGTTGTCTTCAGAGAGGTCGATGAGGTCAAGTCCAAGAGCTGGAGTCTGTGCGGTCCTTTTCTGCGAAGAAACGAGGTATCAGCATCGAGGAGTGAGACGAGCGAGCAGACTTCGATTCCGTTGAAGCTCTGCTGCCAGCTAACAAGGTCGTCTTTAACTTTGCACCGTGATGCGCGAACTACTAGCGGAGCAGACATACCAGGTGTGCGCTGCGACCCAAGCAGAGGGCGCTAGACTAGCAAAGTGTATGACCGGTATTAAGAATAGGCAGGCATATAACCTCACGGTCCGTCTTTGAGAAGCAAGACAAAGTTGTATAGCCAGGAAGAATGCTGCGTGGAGACTGAAATGACGGCGAGGAGCACTCCATTCGGTTGACGCGGGTCTGGGTGGACACACACATGGTATTGGTGGAGCAGGCTGCAGGAGAGGACAAGAGGGCGCCGCATGTCAATCTGCAGGGTACCCATGCCATAAGCCTGTCGATCTATGATCATGCAGGTTTCTGCTAGGGGATGGTTTTGTGCTCGTGCCCCCCTTTCCTGATGAGTTCTTCATCTGGAATTGAGAATTTGAGAGCTGGCGCGCGCGAGTAGTAGAAGGTACCGGCGAACAAATGTTTGCCATCCATCCAGGGTACCCGTATGAGCTGCACATATCGGTGTCCTTGTCGTGCGGAGTCCATACATCTCCAATGTTCGGGCCCCGAGCAGCCACGGAACGATGTCCGATACGATTCTCATTCCGACACGGTACCGCGCAGGTGGCACCGCATTAGGTTTCGACCGAGTGTGAAACATGCGCTGTGCCAGAGTGTGAAAAGGCTGTTCGGAACGCGTGCTTCCCCTGGGCCAGGCGCGTGGATGGCTGGTGGGTTGATTGGGGTGATGAGGCCCCTGGCAAAAGTTGGCGGCAAATGCAGTTGCTGCCGTGGGCCGATGTGCCGTGAGAGTGCTCGCGTGGCTTAGCGTCCGATAGCTCACTTTTGTCGACGACGGCGTCGAGTCCGTGGGAGCCGACGCTTACATAGGTTGCCTCTCCAACGGTTCTCCTTTCGGGGACTTATGCATCGCAGTTTTGTGATGATCAGGAATCGGGGAGCATCACTTCGATCGTCTGCTGCCGATTAGTAGACCAGACCATGTGTCGCTGCAGCAAATGAATGAGGAATGAGGTAGTCCTGAAACCTCTACGAGTCCCCATATACTTGCAGCTACGACCACGCAGGGCACGACGCATTGGCGAATCATGAAGAAAGGACATTCTTCCTTCTCTCTCTATACTTGTGCTCTTAAGCCGCGCGGTCAAAATACGTCTTCAACATCGACACGATCGTGATCCCTTACGAGAACCCGTGGTAAGATTGACAGCACCGGCAGCCACCAGGCAGGCTTCTGGAGCCATTCCGTTGGAGCCATACGCTCAGTATAACAATCCAGTATCAGTACCCTGAGCATCGGTATATAGGATGTACACGTGTGAGCGTTGAGAAGCACTTCGAGGCAGAGCGTCCTCATGGCTTCAATCGTCTTTGGAAGCGTTGCATCAACCACCTTCTCCCTGACAGACCTCTAATAATAAGGCTTTGAAGACAACCTTGCATTGTAGCTGTCATCGACGCGCAACTCAGGGGTGCAATATATCAGGCCAGGCATCCTCGTGCGCGTATATTCGGGTAAGGTTGACCTTAACATGATCGCCGCCCGCTCAGTGGATGAAGCTTGTAGTGCAGCGGTAGCATGTGCGGATGAACACATTCCATGAGATCATCACTCTCTCTGCATTGCCATTATATCGCCCAGACGCTATTTGGAGCAAGA
>AFIY01001515.1:0-17956 GCA_000223825.2 Zymoseptoria passerinii SP63 | reverse complement strand
ACTCGATATGGGCCACCATCGTATGACCAGAGCAGTCAATGCATTCGCAAACTTCAAATCTGCCACTTGCACTGCGGTCCGCCAAGGCCGTAACTCTAGTCAAAATGTAGGCTGATCCTCGCGGACTCTTCTCTCGCTCACACACCACTGTCTGACGTCACTGATCGCAGAAAAGAAGGAGGAAGGTGCAAGACCAGCACAATCCTGACCGCCCAGCGTGACCAATGACCGCGACCAATGGACCTGATCAAACCTAGTAGAGTGACGGATAAACGTCCACCTCAGCACTCAATGCTGACATCCTCGAATGTCACCGTGAGTCCCTCCTTCGGGTTCGCGTTATACGTCGGCTTCGCCGCATAGAGTCCGACCCAGATCTCAGCGTCCTTCTTACCCCTCTCCTCGAGGAACGCCCACGTCACTTCCCGCAGAGGGTAGCGATCGTTGTTGACGACGTGGTAGGCCCACAACTCCGCTGTTCAAGGGTCAGTATATGATGACAGAGGAGAAAATAGATGACCGATCGAGAAGATCAGCCGGACGGCAAAACTTACTCCCATTCCTTTCCACCAGAAACTTCCCCTTCTTCGCACCCTCCGGCACAACCGGCGCCAAACTCCAGTCCGAGAACTTGTAGTTTCCAACCGTCCCTAGCTGAGGCGCACCTTTCTCGAATTCGATACCAGTCTTCAACCACGACTCAGGACCAGTCTTGCTATCCCTGGCCTTGTCATTTGGGAAGAAAATCGCGATTCCGCCTTGGTCATAGCGAGTTTTGAAGTCCGCGGAGAGGGTAACAGAGATACGCTTGAAATCCGCGGATTTGCAGACCTGGTAGACGTAGGGAGATGTGAAGTCTTGAGGTTTCTCGCTGGGGCGCCAGAGGTCGGTTCCGGGCGGTGTTGTGATGGTCAAGGAGGAAGGGTAGGTTTGCTTGAAGACGGGATTGTTGCGTAGTTTCCAGGTGGGAGCATTGTGGGCCAGAGTCAAGGGCGTGAGGAGGAGGAGCAGGGAAACGAGGGCGAGAGAAAGCATGATTGTTGCGGTTGAGATGCGTTGAATGTGACCCAGGGGTTGCAGGTGGGACGGGTTGGGTACTTATATGTGCGACTTGGAGCATGGTGCTCGGCGGTTCATATTCGAGTGTGATTTGACGTCCAGCCGGCTACACCCGACCTGAGTGAATCTGTACAGTAAGGTGAATCTGTACAGTAAGGTAGTCCTAGGGAGATATCTTCTGGACAAAAGTCTCGAAGACAACGTGCGCCTGGTTGGGGGTATGACAAGCGACCTTTGGCTTCGTGCTCTTGCTCTGAGTATACATTACTCCTCGTGTACGGCGTTTGTCCAAGGTAAGTACCACCTTATATTTCTCCACGATCCGCCCCCACTGCCCCCGCCACTCCGGTAGAACTACGGTACTTTGGGCCGAGCACTTCACATCATCGAGACTGCTTGAAGCTCTCCCATCTCGACATCAACCAACACACCACTCTCGACGCCATCTACGCCCGCGCTTACACGAACGCTGCCATTCACCGAACCACATTCCTTTCCGTCATCCGCCATGAATAGACTTTTCGGCGCAAAGAGCACGGCACCCAAGCCAACCCTCAACAGCGCCATATCCAACGTAGGCAACCAACCCCACTCCTCCTTATCACCCTCACATTCGCTGATGTCTCTTACAGGTCGACACACGCATCGAATCCATCGACGTCAAACTCGCCAAACTCAACGCCGAGCTCTCTACCTACCAACAACGCCTCTCCAACATGCGCGACGGCCCGGGCAAAAACGCGATCAAACAAAAAGCGATCAAAATCCTGCAACAGCGCAAAATGTACGAGTCGCAAAAAGATCAACTCACGCAACAATCCTGGAACATGGAGCAAGCGGGTATGATGCAGGATAATCTCAAAAACACCATGGCGACGGTCGATGCAATGAAGACGACCCAGAAGGAACTACGGAAACAGTACGGCAAGATTAATATCGACAAGATTGAGAAGTTGCAGGATGAAATGGCGGATCTGATGGATATGGGGAACGATATTCAGGAGAGCATTAGTCGGAGTTATGATGTGCCGGAGGACGTGGATGAGGCGGAATTGGACGCGGAGCTGGAGGCACTGGGACAGGATATGGAATTCGAGAGCGGGCTGGGAGAGGAGATGCCGAGCTATCTGCAGGATGCGGGTGGGGTGCCGAACTTTATCGATGAGGCGCCGGAGGCGGGAAAGGAGAAGCAGGCGGCGACTTGA
This sequence comes from Zymoseptoria passerinii SP63, assembly GCA_000223825.2. Classification (NCBI taxonomy): domain Eukaryota; kingdom Fungi; phylum Ascomycota; class Dothideomycetes; order Mycosphaerellales; family Mycosphaerellaceae; genus Zymoseptoria; species Zymoseptoria passerinii. Next base: position 15,692 of record AFIY01001515.1, on the reverse strand, counting down.
AAGAGTTGAGGAGTATTGGACGGGTTATGCCAGAATGACTTCTACACAGCACCTGGTCGGCTGTTACGAACGATATTTCCTGGGTGAAATCCCGGAGCACCAAAGCTGGAGTCTACTAATCCGTCGCTCTGCCACGATCGTCCTGGAGGTCGTGCGACGGATACCTCCCTGCCGCTGCCTACTCTGCGATGCAACCGCGGCCGGTATGCTCGGAGATCCACATCAATCCAGGAGCTGGTGCGTAGATCGACATGGTCTACGGCATGCCATGGGGAGATCGATCGATGCTGACGCCGGCTGGCATGCCATTTTGGCCTAGCGTGCATCTGCCGACGACGGACCACAACATCGAGCGGATCAACAAGTTTTGGTGAACAGCTCAGCTGTCGAGCATGCTGTGAGATGTGCTGACAGGCCGCGGATCGATATTCGGATTTCGGCAAGAATGGCGTTGAACATCTTGTCATACACTTTTGTACACCTAAGACAACCGGACCTGCTCCTCATGCCTACAAAGTATACCGGAACTATATCAAGAATTAGCAACCGCCTCGTCACTCATCGACCGAACGTCGATGACTCAACTTCGGACGCCTCGAACCCAAGCGATCTTCGCTCTGCCCCTGTAATTGATCATCCCGCTTCCCACTCGCTCTCTCCTTGTTCTCGGCGGCGGCCTGTCCGACTTGTCACGTAGAAGATGGCGAGGGCGATGTTGAATTTCTGGCCGTCGAGTTTCAAGTCTTCGACTAGACCGTCGACTTTGACGTTTCCTGGGAGTTACCGTCTCTTCATGAGCAAAGCTGAGCAGTCCTGCGAAAAACAAGCTGGGTAGCTTTGCTGTTATCGTATATGCCTGGATTTCCACTGTTTCTTCCGTTCTCGGGGTGACTTACCGATGTTCGCCCTATCGATGAATGCCTACAATCGGCAGTGACTGATTGGCAGCATCACTGGACGTAATTCGTCTTTCGTTTTCGTGCCTCTACTCTTTCATCGAGTCAAGATATCTCGAAGCGAAGACTTTGATAAAGCGAGTCGAAACCCGAGGATAAGAGAGAGGAATGGAAGACATGAAGTCTACTCCCAGTACCAAGCTACATCAAGCATGCCCAAGCCCTTCCAAGCAGCAGGGAGGTCCACTCCCACGCTTCGTGAACCAAACCTACACCCCAAGGATTCGAAAGCATTCGCTGTGAAATCTCGTATCCATACATATTGTCATGGTTAACTGTACACGCTGCAGCCTACTCTCAAATCCATTATAGCCGATCCTGTCCTCCTCCATCTAACCATACCATCGATACTCATACATGCAGCCAAGAACATACATCGCTGTCCTCCATTCCTGCCCCCCTTCAGCTTTCCCACCCCGCCATGCCCATCCACGATGCGGAGACGAGTCTCATGCGTCGTGCTCGTCCTTGTCGGAAAGCGCAGTCTGCGAAATGATTGTCGACGATATAGACAGGAAGTGGGTTGTAAACTTTTGATTCGTAAAAAAGTGTGGTAGCTCGCATCTCCGATCGTGTCGTACTTATGCAGAGAGTAAAGGGGTATCGCAAGTAATCAGCTCGCTTGCCCGCTCTTCGCGAGGCTGTGCGGCAAACAGGAAAGCGGGGAAAAAAAAAGACATCATCATAGCCGTGCGGTCCAGATACCGCTCGCCGTCATTTCAAGCCGTGGGACATCGGGTGAAAAGACCAACTCAATGGCTCACCACGGACTGCGGTTGCTGCATCATCCGCTGAGTCCAGGACTGAATACGGTGGGCTTTCTAGGCCTCCGGATCCTTGACCTCCTCCGCCGTCGGGTTGAGGTTCTCGGCGCCGTTGGCCTGAGACTGGCCACCCTCCTCGCCGGATGGACCGCTGTGGTTCTTGAGGTACTCATCGTAGACGGTGAGGGCCTCGTCGACCTTCTCGCGGAGAGCCTGGTCGTTGCCGGTGCTGTGGGATGTTAGCTGCAATTCGCAAAGCTCGAATGTCATTGTACTTACAGGTTGAGGAGCTCCTCGTTGTCCATTTCAAGAAGCATACCAGTGATCTTGCCAGCCAGCTCAGGCTGCTGGGCGTGGATCTTGGGGTAGAGAGCCTCACCGAGCATCTGCTTCTGCTGAGGAGCCGAGGCGGCGTTGAGTGCAGCCATGTCGATGCCGGAGCCCATAGGACCTGGACCACGGTTCGAGGCGCGGCCGCGCTGCTCATCCGAAGGACCACGTGCACCCATCATGCCTCCACGGCCACCACCGAAACCGCCACGACCGGCTCCACCAGCGGGCATCATTTGAGGAGGCATACCGGGCATACCTGGCATCATCGGCATGCCGGGCATTGGGCCACCACGGCCTTGACCGCGAGCAGCCTGAGCTTGAGCAGCCTGGATCATCTGAGCGTAGGCAGCTGGGTTGGCGTATGGCTGAGGCATGCCGCCCATCTGAGGAGGGTAGCCGAATGGCATCTGAGGCATCTGAGGCATGGGCTGTCCACGACCGCCTTGCTGAGGCATACCTGGGAATCCACCGCGCTGGCCTTGGCCACCAGGGCCCTGCATGAATGGCATGGGCTGTCCACGTCCACCGGCCGGCATCATCATGGGCTGACCGTTGGGGCCCATGAACATTTGTGGCTGCATGAACTGGGGTGGGATGCCTCCAGCGGTGGCCTGCTGCTGCATGCGGACCTGGTTGCGAGCCTGAATGCTGGCCTCGAGCTGACTCTTGCGAACCTCCTTACGCTGCGCGAGAGCAACGTAGAGCGGCTTGCCATGGATCATCTTCTGATTCAGCTCGGTGACAGCCTTGGTAGCCTCGTCGGGGTTGGAGAAGCAGACGAAACCGAAGCCCTTGCTCTTGCCCAAAAGCTTCTTCTCGCCCTGGATGGTGACAGTGTCCATCTTCTTGGACAAGTCATCGACGTCGCCCTTCTTCTCGCCATCCTTCTCGGCCTCACCCTCCTTCTCTTCAGCATCGCCTTCCTTCTTGGCGGGGGTCTCGGTACCGTCGGCGGGAAGGGTGTCGCGCATGACCTTGGCAGAGGTAATAGCACCGTATGGCTCGAAGATTTTGCGGAGCTCATCGTCGTCGACCTCGTCCGCCAAGTTTTTGACGTAGAGGTTGACACCCATGTACTTGGCGCTCTTCTCCTGGCGCGCGGCCTCGTACTGCTTGCGAAGCTCCTCCTCACGCTCGTGCTTCTTCTGAGCGCGGCCCACGTAGAGCTTTTGTCCCTTGAAGTCTGAGTCGTTCAACTCCTCCACCGCCTTGTACGCATCCTCGTGTCTGATGTAGTTGACGAAACCGAACCCGCGATTCTTTCCGGTCTCGTTGTCGTGTGCGAGCGAAGCAGAAGTGATCTCGCCGTACTTCTCGAAAAGCTCACGGAACTCGTTGTCCGTAGTCTCAGTGTCAATGTTCTTGACGTAGATGTTGGTGAAGTTGGCCTTCATCTCCTCAACCTTGCTCATGCGGTCCTTCTTGGGGATGTGGTGACCGACGAACACCTTCTTCTCGTTCAGCAGCATGCCGTTGACGTTCTTGATGGCCTGGTTGGCTGCCTCAGCAGTCTCGTAGTGGACGAATCCATATCCCTTGGAGTTGGCGTTCTCATCCTGAGCGACCTTGCAGGACAGGATGTTGCCGAAAGCGGCGAAGGTGTCGTGAAGAGCCTTGTTGTCGATAGCAGCGTCAAGGTTCTTGATGAACACGTTGCCCTGACCAGTCTTGCGGAGGAGCGGGTCACGCTGAGACCACATGATACGGCACGGCCTGCCCTTGATCAAGGTGTAGTTCAACTCTTCAAGCGCACGCTCACCGTCACCGGCGACGTTGTAGTTGACGTAGGCGTAGCCGAGCGAGCGACGAGTCACGGCGTCACGGCAGACACGGATGGAAGCGACCTGGCCGATGGAGGAGAAGAGCTCGAAGAGCATGGCCTCGGTGACGGAAGGATCGAGCTCACCCACGTAGAGCGAGGCGGAGTTCGGGTTCGCATTGGCAGGAGCGGCGGAGGCTGGGGCCTCCTCGCCGGTAGCAGGGACGTTGGTGTCGATCTGGTTTCCGCCGGTTTGGGCAGTCGCATCGGCGGGAGGAGTGGCCGCGTTGGGCGTGGTTGCGTTCTGAACGTCAGACATGATTGCGGTTGTGGATTTTTCGGGTGGATGTGATTCTGCGCAGAGGTTAGATTGAGATCTTAAGGCAGGTGTATGCTGCGCGCTGATTGTCGTGGTTGTCGCGCTGGAAGGAGCTGGAGTTGAAAGGATTGTTTCAGGGTGACAAAGGGCCGACCGGACGTACGTCTTGGGTTGATGTTGCGCTGGATGGACTGGTCGGAGGCGTGAAAGCGAAAGTGAGAGGTGGCGCTGTGAGGTGAAGAGTCAGTCTGATACGTCGCGAATGTGCTGCCGTCTGGTGCGAGATTTCTGCCAGGCAATGCTCACAGTCGAGTGGAAGACTTGTTCGCGCACGGAGGAGGGAAGCTGACTGTGAGGTCAGGACGGGTTTTGTATTTTCCGGGTGTTTTTGGGTTTTCGAAAAGGACGAGCACGGCGCGGTGTTCGAGGTGAAGATGTGTTGTTGAGAGGATGGATGAGGAGAGAGCAAGACGACGCAGAGTTGTCGTTGCAGAAAATGAACAACTTTTTGGCACGGCAAGGCACGGCAGGCACCGCCCGCCAACGCCAAGCAAGCGGGATGATCCTCAATTCTCCATTTCTTTCACATGCATCGGGCCATGAAATATTCAAGCAACTTTGACGGCAAATCTCTTCTTGCCTCACAGAACGACGAAGTGCTGGCTGTCTGCCCTGGGTTCCCTACTACTCAACATTGCATATATCCATTTCTCATACACGATTCAGTTCCCTAACTCTGATCTCGGTCGTTCTGTCAATCGCATTACCTTCTACAATCACCCATCCAACCCCTCCTCCAGCCCACCACTCTCCTCCAACCAATCCCTCACCGCCTCCCTACACTCCTCGATCCCCTCACCCAGCGCCTCTACCCACTGCCTCTCCACCTCACCCACCTTCTCCTTCAGCTCCCTCGTCAACACATCCTCCGCCTCCCGCCTCGCCTGCGCCATCTCCGCTCTAATCTCCTCATCCCCGGGTGCGCTCGCCTGCCTCTCAATCTCCAACCCGCGAAGCCTCGACTTCGTCGTCGCGGTGCGGACTTCATGGAGGAGACAGAGCAGATTCGTCTGCGACTCGATGAATTGATAAGCGCTCTTTTCCGCGTGGCCGAGGAGAGAGTAGAGGTATTGTAGTGGATGTTGGTGGTAAGAAGGGTTCTCTTCGTATTCCTGACACGGGATCTGGATCTCCAGTCGAGACATTTGGGTCGGAGAAGATGGGATCTGTTGGATGACTTCGAGCAGGCCGGGAGCGATGTCCCAGAATGCCGAGAGCTGGTCTTCCACGCCGCGGGAGACGTTGCATTCCATGATGGTTTGCAGCTCTTCGAGACGTTTGAGGGAGTCCTTTGCCAGGCTGACTTGCCGGTCGAGGCTGTCTTTCTGAAAGAACGAGGTAGCTTCGTCGATTTTGGCCTGCAATTTGGCGATGCGGTATGGCGTGAGAATGACTTCGGAGTACTTATCGCTGCGCATGCCGTGGAGATCGGACATCTCTTTGTGAAGTTGCTCGCGAGCTTCGAACAGCCATTTGAGCAAAGTCAACTTTTCGAGTCGCTCCGGATGCTCGTCGCCTTCTTCCTGGGCTTCGTTTGGATTCGTCGAACCGCGGTTGCCTTCGAGATCGGTGCGAAGTTGACGTATACAGTCGTTGGCTTTCGCAAGTCGTTCTGTTAGGAGAGTGTTCAGTGGATGGGCCACACTGCTCTCAAACAGATCGAAGATTGCACGAACGTTGGCCTTTCCTCGCTCGGCTTCTTCCTCATCAAAGTCCGCCTCGGCCTTTGCTGCGTCTGCGAAGGATATGCTGCCTTCTGCGATTCTGTTTTGTATGTCAGTTCGCAGCCTGCTCCGACGTTTCTTCGCAGCGCTCTGCTGCTCTTGTGAAAGAGCGAAGTCCTTCTCAAGGTAATCATCTTTGATCTTTTGAATTGCTGAGAGGTCCGCCAGAAGCCGGTGTTCGCTGCGCAAGTCGCTCAGCTGCGGGTGGCTATTATTCACAGCTGGATGGTGGCGCGGATATGGCGGCGGTAGCGTCACAAGTCTGGAGACGTCAAGAGGCTCGACGCCTGGAGTCGAAACCCCAAATCTCTGCGGTGTCGGTATCGGAGTGTCGAGATCGACACCTTCGTGCCAGCCGACCTTTTCTGGAGGGTACTCGTCAGGTCCATATGCGTAAGCAGGATTGCTGGCACCTGGAGAAGGAGCTGGGTCCCCTTTGTCGATCGCCTGCAGAGCGGCAGGATTTACGCCCATATACTTCGTCTCTCGACGAGACTTTTCGATGCGTTCAGGTCGTCCAATCGAGCCAGTTCCAGATTGGCTGGGATTGTCCCACCAGCGGCTCGCTGTGCGACCACGAGAGTCTTGGTCGCCCGTGACAGTGCTGACGGCCATACTGGGTATCGGCGATAGCGACGGCTTGAACGACTCGGCCCACTGCCTCCCTTCGGATCGCTCGAAGCTGTCAGTCAGTTCTTCCATGGAGCCGGTGTCTGTCGCAGGCGTGAAGCCCTCCAGCGAGGTCGCAGAGCTTGGGACATTCCCGTGCGCAGAGACTGGCTGGCCATCGGAAGTCCAAGACGGCACAGTAGGGTCAAAAGATGACGTCGAGGTGCTAGGCGTGATGGCTCTGCGACCACTCTTCAGCGCATATGGTCGCCACATGTCTCTGGTGAGGTCCACGATATCGCCAGCCATAGCATTATAGGCGGCAGTGTATCGATCTCGGCGCAACCTCGATTCGTGTACAAGGAAAGTAGCGAACAGCTCCAGACGCTGCTCGTCAGTCGATGCAGCAGCCTCCTGCTCGACAAATAGACGATGTCTTTCAATGGCTTGCAGGGCAAAGGCGTCGAGCTTGCTAGGCACTTTTGCGGATCCACTTGAGGCGGGCCGGGCTGGGCTCAGAGGTGCGTGCGTGACATTCTCCTCGTTCGGTGTATGCAGTAGATGTGATATCGGACGATCACTCGAGGCGCTGTTCGGCGCTTTGATGGCATTCTTCCGGCTTATCGCGGGTGTGTATGGTGGAGTCAGCACACTCTCGGGCGCCTTCGATGAGGATGCAGCTGGAGCTGATGACGGCCCAGCATATCCTGAGAGATTTCGCATATGCTCGCGTCGACGACTGATCGATCCTCCGTCGGGCGAGAAGACCAGGTTTGCAGGTCTAGAGTCTTCCTCGTTGACACCTTGAGCTCGACTTCTCGATCTCCGCTCCCTGATGCCCTGTACACTGAGTTCTCTCGCAGTGGCTCGGCGAGAGGATGAGCTTGCATGATTTACTTCAGTCACTATCCGCAAGGGAGGAGTCTCAGGTTCGGGTTGAGCTTGTGGCGGTGGTAATGGTGGAGCCTCACTTGATCGCTGAACGTCCGAGTCAACCCAGCCTGCCGGCGTGGGAGGAACAGGGCCCAAACTCGAAACTGCCATTGTTCGTCTCTGCCTCGACGCTTCGAAACCACGATCACCGCCACTACTGCTCGACCCAACAGAACCCATCGGTCGATTCAAGCTTTGCGAGCGATTCGTTGGAGGTGGTGGACCTGGAGGAGGACCAGGTAATGGTAGACCAGGTTGCCACCGGCTCTCCGGAGATCCACGTCCAAGTGGCATATGTATTGATGACGATGTGCCTGGGCCACCCGAATTTATATGTCCCGTTGAGGCTGCTCTTCTTGCCGCTGGAGGCTGGGCATCAGCAAATAGCTGAGCTTGATCCGCAATGCTGGATTGACCCTGGACATCGATCGTGGCCGGCTGCTTCCCTCTCAGTCCAGACAGACTGAAGAATGATCGTTGTGCCTGGCCCGAGGCTGATCGATCACGGTTCCGAGAGGATTGAGGTGGAGGTGGTGGAAAAGCCGGTGATCTCGGGACCTGTGGGGAGTTTCTCGAGGAACTCTCTGCGACTAATGGCGAAGCTGTGAATCCAATATTTTCAAGCACCGGGGATGCTAGCATACTTCGGGACGAGTTGTCTGGCGTTTCCGAAGAGTATGGCGGCGGTGGTGAAGGCATGGCCGCTGGTAATGATGGCGAGTGTCAGCCAAGAGAGCGGCGCGCGAGTTATTGATCAAACCTCCAACCTCTTTCTTGTAATACTACTGGGGAAACCGAGCATGTAAAACGATTCGAGCTAAAAAGATCAAGCATACCTTCCATTCCGCTGGCATGAGCAGTGCTCGCAGGCATTGCACTGTGTCGTTGTTGAAAGACCATCTGCGAGCCCGAGACCTGGCCTCTGTTCCATTGTCGAGGATTGTACGGCTCCATTGTCGCGGATGGTGAACGGGGAGAAGATTGACGAGGTGGTGGTGGAATAGCTAGACCAGATGTTGTCTGCGGATTCAAAGCACTTGGCGTTCTGGGACCATATGAAACGGGCAGACCAGGCGACAGATGAGACCCATAGACAGGCGTAGACGCCTGCGATTGCGAAACAGAATCACTGTGCCCGCCGTGAAGAAACGAAGTGGTTATCGAAGAGAGCAGCCCGGAGTTTGGCCGACTCCGTGGAAGCCCGGCCGATCCGGGAGCAGAAGGAGTCTGCTGTGGTGGTGGGGGAGGAGGAAAAGAAGAATAGCCATCACGCTGCTGGCTCATATTCGCGAATTGAGCGCGCACCGCAGTTGATCCTGAAACGAGAACGCGATGATCCACTAGATGGGGCTATCGGTAGCCTGCAGACACCGCACGCGGCCTCCAGGCGCGGCAGCGAGTAGGAGAGCTCGCTAGCATGGGGCACGAGGTGATGTTCCAACGGCGCAATCCGAATGAGTGTCTTCCGGATGACCGCCTGCATAGGACAAACAATGGAATCTGGAGGATTGCTGGTATGGAGGTGTTGTAAAAGACGATCGGCGCCAATGAGAGTGGGACAGAGGTTTGGGCCGTGCTATTTTTGAAGAGAAAAGAAACAAGCACCTACCAGGGCTCGCTTCGCTGCAACCGAAGACGAATCAAATGTACAGGAGAGCATCTCACATCTGCAGCCAAGCAGTCAGGACAGGAATGGTGGAATACGTGGAAAGAGCAAGCGCTTAAATGGACTTTGCCATTGGCGTGATGAGATGCCACGGCTTACTAAACTGTGCTGAGCGGTCTGCTGACGCACGCACGTGATGAGAGAAAGAGTTTCGACTTCATGGCTCCATCTCGGAGTGCACTACATACTGTATATGCCACGGCACCGGCATGATGTGTCTGCCGATGTGTGTCCGGCATGGCGTGTTATTTTATACCACCAGGTTGTGTTATAGCCAAGCCAATGCGTCGATGCTCCTCCAATTCATACATTTTTCACAATTAGCAAAAGCCAGGATGAATCAACTGTTCTGCTGAAATGGGCAGACAGGCTCACCTTTGGAAATGCCGGCCCAGATACTGCGCCACCGGACGGTCAATAGCAGCCGGGCCAGCAAAGGCGTCCGCCACGGAAACTCACTTCCCCTCCGCCCTCTCAACGAGTCGATCCCCAAGTCCAACTGGCTCATAAACCGTGCGGTCACCCTTCTTCTGCGCCCACACGATGTCGCCCTTCAGGTAGACCACCACGCCACCCTTACCATTCGCACTCGCCGTTATACGAAACAGCGGCGCTCCGGTCTGAGTATGTGCTTCTCGCAGCGGAACAAGCGTGAGGTCCTGCTCGGCACACCACGCCTCAACGATATCTTTGAAGTCTTGCGCGAGCTCCTGAGCCAAAGGTGGGTGAAGTGTAGCAGATGCCTGAGCCTCGATTTTCTTGCTGATCTCCTTTGCGATGGGTCGTGCGGGACCAGCGGCTGGCGCTGCTAGCTCGCTCATGGGTACACCCTCGTCTTGCAGATCGAGAGCTCTGTTGATCATTTCTGTGCCCTTTTCCCACTCCTTGGATATATCCACGTTGGCATTGAGTGCGTCTGGGATCTGCTGCTTCCACCATGCAAACCACTGGCCGACTTCTTCGAAGTTCGCTTCTTCGGAGGAGAGCCATTGGTGGAGTGTTGAGAGCCATTTTGGGAAGAATTCTCCGACGAGCAGGCGTGCTACGACCTCGACCTTGAAGTGCTGTTGCCACTTGAGGATGTTCTCCAGCGGCGTCAGATCCTGATCTGAAGGGTCGACTTCAAAGTGCTGCGACAGGTGGCGCGCAAGCTTGGGGAGCAGATGTCGGACGAATACATGGTCCAGTTCAGAATGCAGCAGAGCGCGCCACTCAAGGAGGCCAGCAAGAACTCCCGAGCTGAGATCCCATCCATCGAGGACTTCTCTGAGCCTGCGCTTGACATCAACAAGCAGTCCACTTGCAGATTTAGGATCAAGCTGGTATGGTGGAAGATATGGCAACCAAGGGAAGATCCAGGTATGGGGTTCAGAGTGTTTGACAGTGGCGTGCTTGTGGTGGTGACTGCGCTTTCTCGGGTCCCAGACATGCAACGACGCCTTCAACTTGTCCACCACGAGCTTGTCTACTAAGGCACTGTAGATGAATGGAGGCAGAAGAGGACGCCAGGCGTGGACCAGTGCCGTCAAGGGTGCGTGGTTCAAGACTTCCCAGTTCGTGATGGTCGTCCGTAGCTTTGGAAGCCATATCGTGAACACCATAGATTCGTATGCCGATGTCGCCTTCTGTCGTTTGGACTTGCCATAGCCTTCATCCATCTCCGCGCGTCCACGAGCAGTGACCACTTCATCTTTCGTGTCAAGGCCTAGCAAAGATCGTATCCGCATCAATTCGGCCGTGAGGAACTCCGGATCTTCCAGCGGCTCCCATTCAGCAACTCGCTTTTTGAAGAGGGGCGATAGCGCGCCAATAGCAGCCTCAGAAAGCCCGTAATGCTCAATATCCTGCTTGTGCTCAGTTTGAAGCTTTTCAAGCGACGCAATCAACGATGACCATGCTGTTGCAGAGTCGTCAATGCCGTCCGCAGTACTTAAGCATAGATGCTCCACAGCCTCAACAACCGCCTGCAGTCGCTCGACTTCCTCCCGTTCCTGGTCTACTACGAGTTGATGCCTACCGGCCTGTTCCTCAATGTAGACTTTCTGCTCCTGCACGCCATGCCAGGCTTCGATGAACGCCTCAAGTTCCAGTCGCTCTCTCTTCGCAATCTTGTCTGCCTCTGAGTCCGTCGGTAGCCCAGTCGGAGTCATCAGCCCAGCAGCGCTCGTGAGCATTTTCGTCTGACTGCCCGTCGCATCGACAATCGAGCTGAGCATCTGCAGCGGCACATTCAGTCCTGGTGCCGCAGCTCGCACGTCTGCCACAGTCTTGTATTTCGTCTTCTGCTTCCTGGTTCCGCCCGGTGTGCTAGTTCCACTGCCAGGCGCAAGTCCGCCCTGTGACTTCTTCTTCCGCTCTCTCCGGGCTTTTCGCTCCTCCTCGCTGCTGTCTTCGTACTCTTCGCCTCGCCTCTCGGCGGCCCTCTTCTGTTCTGTCTTGTACTGCTCTGTGCGCTCCTTCACCGCACCCACTCCGGCTCCCTGTGGTCTTAGCTTGACCTCGATCGGATTGACAATTCCTTCTCCCCCTGCTCCCAGACCTTGTCCCTCCTTGTGCCCCATCTTCGCCATCATCTTCTTCGCGAATGCGGAAAACCCTCCTCCGCCTCCACCTCCTCCACCGCCCAACTTCGGCGCCTTGTGAGATCCATTGCCGCCGCCTGGAAATTTGCGCTTTTGCGGCAAGGAGTCCATGATGAGTGTCTACCGACCAGCGAGCAGTTCAGGGTCCGGTGGAAGTGTTGTTGCGACAGTCATGGAATGCTTTACCGGAGTCGTGGTTGGATTTTTGTTCATGCCTCAGGCTAGCAGGCTCGCTCTTGCGCAAGCTTGTCAAGGGTGGATCGGAGATCATCGGACCGGATTCAGCCTCTCTGCGCTCTTTCAAGGATTAGTTCTACTTCGTGGCTGTTGACATCACAAGCAAACATCTTCGAGAAGTCTCCCAACGACTCTTCATCCTCCTCCTGGACGTCCTGAATCTGCTTAATCGCAGACCTCCGATTTGATCAACACTCCGATGAGCATCGGCAGAAATGCTGTCCTCCGCAATATGCCTCCGCAATAGATTGGCCATCGGTAGCTCTACCGCCAGAGCTTTCTCGACCATCTCCTCCTCCGCTCCTCGAACCGCACTTTTGACGAAACGACGTGAGCTCGGCCTGACCACCTACAATGCCTTCGCATCGCGAAACCGCAGCTATGCTGTCGCCGCCGAGGACACGAACAAGGGTGTCGACGCCTCCGACTCGTTTCTGTCGGGAAACACCGCCAACTATGTCGATGCCATGTACGCCGAGTGGAAGCATGACCCGTCAGCGGTGCACGCATCATGGAACGCGTACTTCAAGAACATGGACAATGGCGACATGCCAGTGAGCCGCGCATTCACACCACCTCCAACGATTGTCCCCACGCCAGCAGGAGGTGTTCCAGCACCCAGCTTCGGTGCTGTAGCCGCGCAAGGGCAGGGCGGCGAGGTGCTGAGCCATTTGAAAGTTCAGCTGCTCGTACGTGCGTATCAAGCTCGAGGACACCACAAGGCGAAGATTGATCCGCTTGGCATTAGAAGTCAGGACTCCCTCAGTGGAACCGTTCCGAAGGAGCTGGATCTCGCAACCTACGACTTCACTGAGGCTGACATGGACACGGAGTTCTCATTGGGACCTGGTATCCTCCCGCGCTTCAAGACCGAGTCTCGCGACAAGATGACTCTCCGTGAGATTATCGACAACTGTGAGCGCCTTTACTGCGGCTCTTACGGTATCGAGTACATTCACATCCCAGACCGAGAGCAATGTGACTGGCTCCGACAGAGAATCGAGGTCCCACAACCCTACAAGTACTCGGTCGACGAGAAGCGGAGAATCTTGGACAGAATGATCTGGTCATCCTCTTTCGAGTCTTTCCTCGCAACCAAATATCCCAACGACAAGCGTTTCGGTCTTGAGGGTGGAGAGTCTCTCATTCCTGGTATGAAGGCTTTGATCGACCGCTCCGTGGACTACGGCGTCAAGGACATTGTCATTGGTATGCCGCACAGAGGCCGGCTGAATGTGCTGTCCAACGTGGTTCGCAAGCCCAATGAGTCCATCTTCTCCGAATTTGGAGGCTCTGCCGCGCCTTCCGATGAGGGATCTGGTGATGTCAAGTACCATCTGGGCATGAATTTTGAGCGACCTACTCCCTCCGGCAAGCGTGTGAACCTCTCACTTGTGGCCAATCCATCTCACTTGGAAGCTGAGGACCCCGTTGTGCTCGGAAAGACCCGCGCTATTCTTCACTACAACAATGACGAGGAGCATGCGACATCCGCCATGGGTGTCCTCCTTCACGGTGATGCCGCTTTCGCTGCTCAGGGTGTTGTGTACGAGACCATGGGATTCTACGCGCTCCCTGCCTACCAGACCGGAGGAACTGTCCATCTCATTGTCAACAACCAGATTGGTTTCACTACTGATCCACGTTTTGCCCGCTCCACTCCATACTGCTCCGATCTTGCCAAGTTCGTGGATGCGCCAGTGTTCCACGTCAACGGAGATGATGTCGAGGCTCTGAACTTCGTCTGCCAGATGGCCGCCGACTGGCGAGCAGAGTTCAAGAAGGACGTCATCGTCGACATTGTCTGCTACCGCAAACAAGGTCATAACGAGACTGATCAGCCTTCCTTCACTCAGCCACTCATGTACAAGAAGATCAGCGAGCAGCAGCCAACCCTTGACAAGTACGTCAAGCAGCTTATTGACGCCAAGACTTTCACCAAGGAGGACGTCGATGAGCACAAGAAGTGGGTCTGGAACACGCTCGAGGAGTCGTTTGAGAAGTCAAAGGATTATACGCCGACTGCCAAGGAGTGGCTGACCAGCGCATGGCACGGCTTCAAGTCCCCCAAGGAGCTTGCCACTGAAGTTCTGCCCCATCTGCCTACCGGCATCAAGTCCGAGACACTGAAGCACATTGCAAAGGTTATCGGCGAGCCGCCAGAGGGATTCAATGTCCACCGCAACCTCAAGCGTATCTTGGCCAACCGCACAAAGTCTGTCAATGAGGGCAAGAACATTGACATGTCCACTGCGGAGGCTCTCGCTTTTGGTTCTCTGTGCCTGGAGGGTAAACACGTCCGCGTGTCTGGGCAAGATGTCGAGCGTGGTACCTTCTCTCAGCGTCACGCAGTTTTGCACGACCAGGAGAGCGAGAAGACCCACACTCCTCTGAGGAATCTCGCCGAAGATCAGGGTACCTTCGTCATCGCCAACTCCAGCTTGAGCGAGTTTGGTGCGCTCGGATTTGAGTACGGCTACTCGCTGTCCTCGCCAAATGCCCTCGTCATCTGGGAGGCTCAATTCGGTGACTTCGCCAACAACGCTCAATGCATCATCGATCAATTCATCGCCTCTGGTGAAGTCAAGTGGCTGCAGCGATCCGGTCTGGTCATGAATTTGCCCCACGGCTATGATGGTCAAGGTCCGGAGCACAGTTCCGGTCGCATGGAGCGCTTCTTGCAACTCTGCAACGAAGACCCGCGCATCTTCCCCAAGCCCGACAAGCTCGACCGTCAACACCAGGACTGCAACATGCAAATCACGTACTGCACCACACCCGCCAACTACTTCCACATCCTCCGTCGTCAGATGAACCGCCAATTCCGCAAGCCTCTCATCAACTTCTTCTCCAAGAGCTTGCTCCGTCACCCTCTCGCTCGCTCCAACGTGGAGGACCTTGAAGGCGAGTCCCACTTCCAATGGATCATTACGGACCCAGCCCACGATGCGAACGCCGAGTTCAAGATCGACTCGCACGACAAGATTAAGCGTGTGATCCTCTGCTCTGGTCAAGTCTTCGCGGCACTGTTCAAGCACCGTGAAGCGAACAAGCTTACCGACACTGCCATCACTCGTATCGAACAACTCAACCCCTTCCCTTGGGCTCAGCTGAAGGAGAACTTGGACTCCTACCCCAACGCTGAGACGATCGTCTGGTGTCAAGAGGAGCCGCTCAACGCTGGTGCATGGTCATTCGCGCAGCCCAGAATCGAGACGCTGTTGAACAACACCGAGCACCACGACAGGAAGCACGTCATGTATGCTGGTAGAAATCCGAGCGCGTCTGTCGCAACGGGCTTGAAGAGCAGCCATATGAAGGAGGAGCAGGACCTGTTGAAGATGGCTTGGAGTGTCGAGCAGGACAAGCTCAAGGGGGAGTAGACCACGCGAGGCTTGGAGAGATGAGTTGTAGTGCTTTGATGGCATTTTTGCGTTGCAGTTTTGTTTGACTGTTACATGAAAGAAAAGTCTCTGGTGCGAGTCGTGTATATATTCGAGCCGGAGTGTAGGATACCTTTCGATGCATCGGCGTTGTTGATCAATGGTCTTGGCTTCACGTTGTTATGTTCCTCTACTGACTGCCACAGAGTGGCCTGTCCGTTGTGTGCTTCCTGAAAGAATTTTGTTGACAAGTAGAATTTAGACACGGCTTAGGATTGTTTCACTTATCCGAGTACTGTAACCCTAACAACTTCCGCTCAATCGACATGGTTTTTACGCCATCAGAGCTTGGATGGTGGCCTAAATC
>AFIY01001516.1:0-21265 GCA_000223825.2 Zymoseptoria passerinii SP63 | reverse complement strand
TCACACGGCGCCTGCAGGCTGCACGAGCCCGATGAAAGGTCAGTGTAGATCCTTGACGGGCCTTGACAGGAGACTGGCGCAGCCACTGCGGCTCCGGTACTGGTGCCCTCGAATGCCAGCGCATAGTTCGTCTTCAGCATGTGTTTTATTCTAGGTGTGCATCGAAATGGGGCTCGGTAGCTGGCGCCACAGCCAAGGTCTACATGGTACTTTGCGTGGGGTACGGTCTGTTCAGCGGCTCCAGCTCCCGTGCCGGGCATACTCCAGGTAGGCGCTGCGCGAATTGGTGGACATGTCAGCATGCTGGTTAGCGATGTGCCACCTTGATATCCCGTCGGTGGCTTGACACCGCTCCTGTATAGCCGCACAGCTCGACATGATGTATTACATACCACCAGAGCACGTTCGCATGCTCAGGAGCTACATCCAGCGCGGTCGCCAAAGTTTGCAGTCTAATCCGATGGCCCGAAGTCGTTCATGCGAACCGTAGCGCATCAATCAGTGGACCGGGCGCCGGACGAAGCTTTACGTCCCGTGCATGCTTGAGACTCGGTACCTGTCCAGTGGTCCTGGTCTGGTGATTGAATCCGAAGTGCGTGGTTTGCAAAGCTATAGCGTCCACTTGACTTGATGTGCGGGCGTGCGATTGACGTTGCCTGAGCTCCGCCCTCGCGCTGGACTTTGGTGTCCTGAGATCCTGCGGAAGATGTCTGCCGATGCAGGCATGCAGATTGCGAGGTTGAAAAACTAGGCAAGCGGTGTTCTGATCTGCCCGGAAGATGCTTCAGAGTTTCTGGCCATTCCACAGGTATTGCTCTTCCGCTTGACAGCTAGCATACGAGTCGTGGGGTTGGTGGAGGGCATTCGGCATCGATGCCACCGCTCGCTTACGTACAGCATCCAGGTAGAGTCGCTGCTGGTTTCATTGAGATGCGATAATGTCTTGGCCATACCGATGAGCTTGTAGATCGCGGCAGGATCATGGCGGGAGGCCGCCTCACGTAACAACGTAATGTGACGACATAAAAGCGCTGTCAGTCAGTATCAAACACGAGTACATCCGTTGAATGCTGTGAAGGGTTTATACTTGCCAAACTCATATTCTGCGCCAGAGCGAGACCACAAGACTTCGTCGAGAGGCATCACTGCAGTCCGCGGATCTCCGCAGATCAACGAGATGCTGCATATCATCCTAAGCTTGTTACTCCTCCTCGCCTTTGCGGCATTCGTCAACGCAGCAGACTTCGACCAAGCTGACGGCTTCTTGATTTCGCTTTGGCCGACAGAGCCCGGTCTGAGCGTCCTGTTCGACAACGTTCGCAACCTCTTCAGTCACTCCCCGACGACACCGTGTGAGCCGACAGACACTGGCACGAATCTGCCCACAGATCCTGCTCAGCATGCGTATTCAAGCATCGAGCATTCCGAAGACCTCACACGGGATGCAGTGACGGGATCGGCCTCATTTGCGGCCGATGATGTTGTCCTGGCAGGCGCACACTTCGCTGGCCACTCGCAGCCACCTCGCCAGGACAATCAAGACCTAAAGGAACTCAGCTCGCTTGGATTGGAGAACTTGCACGAGTCTTCTGTCAACGCGCATAGCCGTCGAGCTTTGTTAAGCGCATGGCAAGGCGAACCAGCGAATGTGGGCACGCAGCAAGGCCTGCCGTCACCACCGCCGACTCGAAGCCTGCACAATGGCTCGCAAGTCCAGGAGCATGTTGAAACGCGACCGAACCATCCCACGTTCCCGATGACGCCGCCCGGGGCCTCTTTATACGGCAGCGAAGCATCGGTCTTCATGGGCACAGCGTCCAGCTCCAGTGGTAGAGCACAGATCGCGCAAGGCATGTCCAGATCTGGCAGTCAACCCGGCAATCGCTTTCGTCGCCATGCACGAGCCAGTGGCGGTCCTATTCTGCACTGCTGCCCGAAAGATCTCCGTCTCATGATGTTTGATACCAAGAACGAGCTTCATCACCACCGGCGATACGACGTGCCCGACTCCGAGCGTCCTCATCAATGCCCAGTCTTTGCATGTCCGAAGGGCTTCGTTTCACCGAACGAGCGTGACCGGCATCTTAGCACGCACGGCATCGTGAGAATTCCGAAGGTTTACTGCCCTTGGCAGGACTGTAAGGGCCAAGTCGAAGGCTTTTCGCGAAAGGACAACTTCGGCCGGCATATTCGAAAGGTTCATCACGGTCTTCTTCCTCCTCAAAGTGATGGACTGCCGGCGTGAAGCTGACGTTGACGGGATGCATCGAGGGCGACACAGCCGACGCGTTGTGCTGATGAGACAGAGATGGAGGCACAGAAAAGTCGTAGCCCTTGCAGAAGGTCGGCGGCGCTTCGACGCCGTTGCACAGTCATGTTCGCCTCGGAAGACGCGTCTTTTCTCCGATTGGAGGTCTCGATCAACATTGAAAGGGAAGGAGATTCGACGTCACGTTGTTCTTTGTAACAGCCTTGTTCATTTGCATGGTTAGTCTTGGTTCTATCCGTCCCGCCCGCTAGGGGTTCCACTGGTCAATACTTGAATTGAACCTCACTTGTCCTTTGTTACCATACATTTACTTCAACTGCATCCACATTTTTGATGCTTTCTCATTCCTAGTCGCGATGGCAAGACTTGCGTGATGACTACTTGGCGTCCTGATTGGGTGTGTCCGGCCACGAGCCCACGATTGGGCATGCAGCTGGCCACTACGTGTCATTGTTTGGCCGCTACTCCATCGAGATGATGCTTACAACTGCAGCTCCCCGCTGCGACAGACATTCGCTGTGTCTGTCGTAATTAGCGCTCGCGAACAGCAGCAACGACCAGCAAAATGAACGCTGCTGCCAGGATTATCGCGACGGCAAGGCCGCCTTCACGGCACTGTGGGATCATGTCCGGACGGAAGTTGAAGCACATCGCGGAGGAGCACGTCGACGGGACTTTTAGCTCTGATGGATGTCCGCGGAAGTCCTGGTTAGGGACGGGTTGCAAAGGCGTTCAAAGACGGGTGCCGTATCTGGAGCCGCCATGTCCCATTCGTTGTGCAGAGTCGCGGCGGAGAACACACGATGTCCAAGCGCTGTCGTGGGTGTGGGGAATCCGTGAGCGATTTCTTCCGCCAGGAGATGCGTATGGCACCGTGCGAGGTTGAACGGCAGCCCGTGCCAGCGGCCGACGGCGGACCATCCACTTCACGCTACGATGCTACGTCGCGCGGAGGTTCTCCATCTTCGACTGTTATGCGACCGTGAACAGACTCGCACGCCATTATTTCTAGATGCCAGAAGAGCCGGAGAACGCAATGGCAGCGAACTGCAGTCATGCAAGAATGGCCAGCATGTAATTTCATGGGCAAAGAGCAAGCGAGAAACACAGATGGACACCAAACAGCTACATCAGGTCATGCCGATGCAGTACGCAGGCCCTCGCCTGCTCTGGCTCGCTCCACGCCGTCACGAACTCAGATTGCCTGCTCAACTGACCGCCGCACGGAAGAGCAGTGCGCTCTGTATTGCTCAGCGTGGAAAAACCCAGCCCGGAAACTCGCCGACACTGCGTCATTTCATCCCATCGCGATCCAGGCTGACCCGACGTCAGACAAGCCTCATCGATTGTTTCGCGTTATGGTGTATGGCGACGGCCTCTCTAAATGCGCGCTTTCTACTTCCACGCCCGGTGCGTGCCGCCTTGTTGGCAGACGAATTGCGACATATTGCAATAGAACCAGCCATCTGCCGGCACATCTGAATCATGGGAGCGTCGCATTACTGCTGTTAACCACAGACAATGAGTCTTCAACGAGCGTTAGTGTTGCGAATATAAAGACGGGGACGTCTTCCCCGCGATCTACCGCCTGCTGCAATTCGGAGTGTGAGGGGGACCAGGGCAATAGCCGACGATCCCATCTGTGAACAGAAGCCGTGGGTGCATTTCCTTTTCCTTCATTCCATCAACGCTTCAATGCTTGCATGTTCTCTGCTCAAGTACAGATGGAATCATATGCAAGCCACTTACGTTGGACATTATCGCTCCTTGTGGTATCATGGATTTGTGCCTTCGCCCGGTCTCGAGGCGCTTCCTGGGTCAGAGGTACTGTCCTACAAGCCTCTATTTGGGGCCGCCCTCGCTGCGCTGGCCGCCAGGTCCTGGGTGTGTTCGAGTTCATGCTTCCACCTCCCATCCTCTTGTTCCTGTCTTCCCATCAGCATCCTCTGATTTGCACTGTTGCGCAGTAGAATTGCTTCGCTACGCTCCACGTTCCTCGTCTGACATAGCGACAATCCTTCGAGTACTCGACAATAACGGAGCATTGCGTAGTACTGCTGGGCCACCACCTGGCTGCAACAGCAGCTCATTTCGCTCACCATCACCGGTCGCCTTTGACCCGTGCAGATGACCTCGCCAGACGACGAATTCTTCCTACCGGAGGAAGACTTCAACCCACACTTTTACGACATCTGGGTCGGGCCAGTGACAGGATGTCCGAGCTCACCGCAGCCACTGAATCACGATGTTGACCACGCGCTACGAGCAGCGGTCAGTGTCAAGCCCTCCAGCGTTCCCAATTAAAGGCAAGCTGACTATTGCAACTTGCCTAGACTGCCCCCGAGAATGTCCAAGATCAACGACAAGCACCATATTTCTTGCCTCCCGGCTATCGCGCGCAACATGTGACGGAACCATCTCAGACGGACCCGAACTTCACAATCGAACCCCACGACTACGGTACACAGCTTCGTCGCTCCGCCCAGAACGCACGATTTGGTATAGTGCCACAGTCCCCGTCCGCACCGTCACATGTCCGCCCCGAAGCCGCGCCATTCACACCTGACCCACGGACGTCGCGCTTCAGTAACTCGCATGCTGTAAGACAGAGTCAAGAGTACAGTACCGAGGCATCTTATTCCAACACCGAGTCCACACCAAGCCATGGTCCTGTGTCCGCGACACCGCCGTCGCTAGCGTCAAATCAAGGGCCTTGGGACCCTACAACACCAGCACATCAAGCCTTGCAAGCTACGTCCAGCTCACACAATTGGCTTGACTCCACGACATTCCCATACCAGCGACAGTCGGCGTTATCGGCGAGCATACCAGAGTCCCACACCCACTCTCTACCTGTGTTCAGCAATGGACCTTCTACGGCTGGAAGTGAGGCGGCCTGTACGCCGTTGATACAGAGCCGTCGCCGGCATTCCATCACCTTGCGTAATACCATGCCGCATCCTAGCTGTGACCCAACCCCGCCCCTCGCATCGCCCCTCGTGCCGCCCTCGATCATTGAGTCCGCCGCGCCAGGCCAAGCTCGTGGTCTTCTATGCTCGGCCGTCGGCTGTAAGAGCAAGACAGAGTTCAAGAACAAAGCCGCCTTGGACCACCATAAGCGCTATCACAATTCTCCGTCCAACCCTTGGACTTGCAGGACGTGTGGCAAGCAATGTCGCTGGAAGAAAGAACTCAAGAAACATCTCACGACACACTCGGAGGAGCGGCCTTGGTCGTGTCCCCACGCTGGCTGCTCAAAGAAATTCAAGAGGAAGGATCATATGCAGAGACATATGGGGAATGTACATGGCACGTCGTCTTCATCCCATATCTAGTGTATTTCAACCCGGGGGCTTGACGGAGTCATTGGAGAGCATGGAAAGTGTAGAAAGCATGGCACACAGACACAGCATTGCATATGAGATACAGGATACCCTTTCGTCTATATACATAGAGCTAGACCACAGCATGAGTGAAAAACATACCAACAGCATCGCAACACGCAATTCGACCAAGACCTGGACCCTCAATTCTGCATCAGTGATCTCTCAGTGAGACTCCGACAACGATAAAGCATCGCAAAGCTCAAGCTCCAATTCGTTCCGTCATCGCACATCGCGCACGAACTCACTTGCAAACAACCAGTAATTTGACGGCAAGCGACCCGACTCCACAAGCCCACAGCCCAGACGAACCGTCGACTTGCGATCAGGAACCGGCAGAGATGCGTGCATAGCCACATTTTGATCGAGGATGTCAGTCAGAATACCGAGCTGCAGGAGAGCTTCGTGCAGTGGAGTAGTCCCACCAAGCTTGACGCACAGCCTCAATGCGGGTCAGATTCGCGACTCGATGAACAGCGCTCGCTTGGAATCTTGTTCCTCGTTCGTTGGTTGGCACATGGGTAATGATTCTATTGGCGATTGGGATGATGCAAGAATTGCGCAATTCACATGGGTGGTGGCTGATGGGTCCATGCCGCCATGCGACGAGTATTCTAGTGTAATTTGAGGAAAATCTGGTCGTTAGAACTCAGTGGTGCCTCGTACATTTGAGGAGTGAAGCCGAATCAGTTGAGATGGATTCGTGTGGTCGTCAACTATTCGCAGACCCAACATCTGCCTCTACGATACCTAGCACCGTGCTTTCATATCCCTCCGTCCCTTCATCCTCCCGTTTGACGTCGTGTACGCCCAAAACGAAGTTGTCTAGGACACGAACATTGATTGGCTGGATGTCAAGCATCTGAAGAACAGCCTGTTGTCGCGCTTCTGGCATACGATCGATGACAGATCGAGGAGGACCTTAGAGGTTCTGATAGACATGAATACCACAGGTCTTACAGAATGGGAAGCCGTTGAACTTGCGACCGAAGGAGTAGTCTTGAGTGTGCTCTTGTCCCATCAGGGTGACCTGGCTTTTCGAAGGGTAGACGCCGGCCCAAGCGTTCTGCGTGGGAGTCAGTCGCACGATCGATATGGATAGGAGCGCAAAATGGAACATGCGCGTGTGCAAATTCTGCAGTTGTCTTCACGGACCTCCAGCTCGTCGAGAGGCTGGAGCAGCTGCACTTTGACTTCGCCGCAGTCGCAGCTGCCGGCTATTGGGACTTGTAAAGGCGTGGTATCTGCTAAAGTACGTTTTGGCAGATGCCTCCAATAATGAAGCTCGTCAGTGGAATGCTGCTGAGAGCTGTGAAAGGACCTACTCGTGACTGAAGGGATTGATCTCACGAAGACACCTAATATTGACGGCTCGTCCCTGCAGAGATCCTTTGGAATGCTGAGCGATGATCTTAAGTGCCACAGATACCGCAGAACTATCGAAGACAGAGCCGTCAAAAATGATGTCGTTGAACTTCAACTGCTGACTTGCCTCCGTGTCGAGATCTTCGGAGTGATAACGGGCAATGTCCCCCTCACCGGGCGTGGAGCGGTAGTCAATCTTGGTCGACAATGGTAGCCATAGGCATCCGGCCTTGCTGCAATGGTTGCATGGACAGCGACTTGCGTGAGTCAACTCTGCATCAGAGAGCTCGAATCGATATTTACCACAATGGCAGTTTCCTTTGAGGAGGGACGTCTGAGAGGGAGTTTCTGCCATTCTGTGGCCGGCGGAGGAGATTCAAGCTTCTGTCCCTTCGAATCATGATAGTACGGTATGAAGCGTCTGCTCAAAACCTAGATGAATATGGATGACTGAGGACGGACGACAGTCCTGATCGTGCTTAGTAAGAAACAGTGGGGCGTAGTGAGGGGAAGGCCATTCGCTTCAAAGGCATTCCTCCTCCTCCTCTTCATCAACAGCCCAGGTCCTTCCACACACTTACCCCTCCAGAGTGTTCGACGACACATACCAGATCGGAACCCGGTTCATGGCAATGCTAGTCCTCCACCGGCGTGATGTCGTCGTGCAGGAAGAAGAAACGATATGGCGCCGTATGACCTTGCTGCGGCTCCCAGCACCTGCACTGCCCCCAAAGCTATGGAACCGCTTCAATGCACTGAATCCGACCCATCGCGAGAGGGCAGGGCAGTGTGAGCACAACTGGAGATGGACGCTGAGATCAGATTCAAGGCTGAAGATAAGTATTTGATTTCTTCCACCTTTGTCGCGTTCATTTTTCATCGTCGACATTCCGTATATCGATAGTTCTTCCAGACATTCCACTTCAATGATATTGAGGCACTCCATGTCATGGAAATGGCCTACTCTCACTGTCGATTGGCTATCATAATCTTTGTTCTTCTCTTAATCGTTACCCTTGTCAAAGCGCAACCGGAAGGATACGCTTCGGAAAACGGCATGGATTGGTCTTCAACGTTGTCCGGCATGGGAGGTCAATTCTCAAACATGCTTGCACTCTCATCATCGCCGCAGATGGTAAGAAGATGCACCTATTGGCCATCGTTGTCGACAACACCATACTCACGCCATCACCAGGGACAGCCATCGCCGCAGTCGGACTGTGAGCCAACCACGACCCAACCTCAGCCTCGCTCCGGGTCTCACACCCAGTTGATACCCGACAATGACTACCTCGCGCCCCCTCACGCAGGCTGTCATCATCGTTTGATGTCTCAGAGCGCTCCTGCGCAGTTCATTGCATCACCCGCGTTCGCCTCAACTGCCCAACCTCTGACCTTTGGCGGGCAATCTTTTGCGGCCTCCAGTGAGATACCCATTCCTCACAGTAACAAGAGGCAGCGCTTGATGGACGAGTCCTATATATTCCAGCACAGTCCGCAACCTGGTCTAGCACCGCCGGGACCTACGTCGCATCCTCGTGACTATCTGGAGCCTCCTCAGTCCTCTCACGCCACGTCCTTCTTGGAGGAAGACTTGTTCGCATTCGAGATGCCTCCTGAGGACATTCCGACACAACAGCACTACCCGGATCTAGGTCAACATGACCATGGGCAGTACCCTTTGGCGTATCAGCAACAATCCGCGTCAATGCAGAGTTCGATGGTTGATACTTCCACCATGTTTGGATCAGACACGTCCCCCGCCGCTGATCTAGCTCCTTTCTTCCGCGATGATATCAACACCTTTGACTACAACACGACTTCCTCGCTTGTGGACATGCAAGGCTGGATTGATCGAGCCACACCATTTGTCGATCACCTCCTTCCACGCCTTGACACTAACCTCCTCGCACCACCTGCCTCCTCGATTGCCCGTTCGCCCTCCTCCGCCTCCTCCGTCGCATCCTCATCTTCTCGCCTCAGCTCATCCCGTCGCAATCGACATCAAATGTCGACCGGAGACTTCGCCTGCTACTGGTGCGCCGCCGCATTCCCGACATCGCTCGATCTCACGCATCACCTGCGCTCTCACGCACCCTATGCCAGTCGGAACCACGTATGCCAACAGTGCGACAAACGCTTCCAGTACAAGAAAGATCTGCTGAGGCATCTACCCAGGCATGACCCGGATCGGCAGAAGTTCTACTGCACATTCGAAGGGTGCAAGTATCGTGTCAAGGGCTTTGGAAGGAAAGATCACTTGGAGAGGCATGTTGCCAGCCAGCATGGCAGGGTCGATACACCGGTGGGCAGCTCTTCAGCGTGAAGAAGGCGTCAGGATTGGAGGTCTTGGTCCTTTGTTTTGTGTTTGGAGTTTTGTACGACGATAGATACCCATATATGCTTGACTCAGATTGCAGCTCAAGACAGATCGCAGATACAGCAGAAATTGATGCATCAATTCACAGCGATACACTGCACCGCCTTTACCACCGCAAGTGCCAATGCCGCCGCACGCTCCCCTTGTTCACTTGCTGCTCGAGCAGACAAACGAGCAAATCACCAGCAGCCGATTTGCATGTGACAGCGCTTGGGCCGAGAGCTACCGTCTCACTTCGGGCGGCGTTGTTTCAACCCTCAAGCCTTGAGCGCCGAGTCAAATCCACATGTGTAGCCCTGCTCTGACTTACCATAGCCGGAGTCTCCTTCCGTGACTTAAGCCCTGCCCTGTGTCGCGTCAGGCGTCAGGCGTGAGGCATTGACGCAAGCCCAATGGTACATAGATCACGCGGAGCAATCCAATGCCATGTAGCTAGTCGCTGTGTACTGTCATGCCGTTGCATTGGACTCGCCATGTTCGTGTGGTAAGACATGGCACTCCATTGCCGCAGCAGTCCACGGCTCATGCGGCCCGGCATCCTCCTTGGCGACAAAGCGCAAGCAATCCGAGCCTTCACCGACCGGCCCGTCCGACGCAGCATCACGAGGTGGAATGTCGTGAACGACTAGCCATATTCCCCCAGCCGAGCATGCCATGGGTCGGGGGATTGGGAAACACGGGCTGTGGAATGCGGGTAGGGCTGTGCAAGGTCATTCGAGCCACTGCTGCGGCTCGATGAGGCTCTGATGAGCAGAGGTGAAGTCGGAATGGGCTGTGGCGTTGCATCGAAAGGAGGCTTAGACACGATCTGACCTTCCGTCGTCTCTTCTTCGTGTCGTCTAGCGCCCGCTAGCTTCCCCGCGCCCTGCCACAGTTCCATCCACCCAGTCGTCACGCGTCTCTTTCTCCCTCTCACCACCATCGTAACCCACAGTCGCTGCTTTCGATGGACATCGCCTACACGTACCGGCACCGAAGACGAACGTGCACAAGAGCATGACATTGGCATGCCCAGCAACGCCGTCATGTCGAGGAACGGGTCAAGCGCTATCGCACAGTACCCCAGCTTTCACGGCTCAATGGCCTTGTACATGTACCTGCCTGTGTACAACGCGTCCGTCATCCGGAAGCTCCAGAGCTCGTGGTACTCGCTCCGCCGAGTCGTCTTGTCCTCCCTGGCGATGGACTGACAGGTGGGATTGGTCATGGCATCGGCGAGCTCCTATCCATTCACCCATTCTCCTTACACCGGTTTCTCATTTCATGTTTGCAGCACACATACTACGTGGAATGACGATGCGACTCTGCTGCTGTGCGAAAGACTCCGACAGTCCGCTGTCGGGCTTGATCCGAGACCTCGACCACGGAACTGGCGGCCTCCATTCTCACAAAGCCATTGTCTAGGCATGCTGTTGTCCGCATGGAATGACTCCTCGTTGCTCTCCAGACCCGACTAATAGTGTCGAGGCCTCGCCATCCGCGCTTTGTGTTCCCGGCAAGTTCGATCTTCCTCATTTCCGTCACTCTCTGGCAGCTTGGTGTGGTTGTTTGCTTCCAAGCCGCTGCAAGTTGATCGCACCTTGTGCGAGTTTAGGCCTACAAGCACCGCCAACGTCGCGCCTGGACGTCACACTGGGCCGCCAGCTTCCAGGACGGTGACCGGCGGGTATAATATCCACCTTTGTGCCTCAACTGTCGATAGGGCACCCAACTCTCTTTTCGGCAATGAGTGACATATTCAGCAATATTGGTGGCGCTTTCTTGGATGAACTAGGCGATCACGAATCGACATCCTTTCTCCAAGTGAGTTGGCCTGCCGCATTTTCATACTGATGAAGACTCACCGCCTATAGTCTGCCAATCAGCATGATCCGCGCTGCCAAACGAACAACTTACCTCTCGACCGATGCCTGCAATGTGGTCCCCTCAGTCATCTTTACAACGGTCGACTTTCACCAAGCACATGTGACCACAACAGTGACCGTCATTCGATTGGGTCGTACCCCAATGCTATGTCATATGCGCAGGTCTTAGCGTCGCCGCAACCTACGATCCACGTCTCGCATCCAGAGCCCACGCACACTCGGGTTCTGTCTGCCTTTCCACCGCTTGAGAATGGGGCTTGTGCAGCTCCTGTGAAGCCCTCCGTCGACTTCACGGTGCCAGGCTCTACGTATGCTCAGGTCGCGCAGCGTGCGAATCAAATCGCTGCACAACGACAAGAGACGACCCATACATCCCTATACGCTTCTCGAACCCAAGCTCAAACCGATCTCACACAATCTGTCGTACCGGATCAGGGACGAGCACAGCATGGGACAGCCAATCAAATTTGGCCGCAGCGAGCTCACGCGAACCAGACCGCAGTCCCTCAACGCCGAGGTCCAGTCCAACGCCGTCCGTCTCGGGCATATCATACCCCGTTCACCATCGATCTGTTGCAAGACCTTTCTCAGCTATCAACAGGTGCAGCAGTCTTGTCAATCCCGGCGGAAACCAATCAGGATCCACGGAGCGTGTCCGCATTTGTCCAGAAAACGCAGCGTGGTGCCCATCGACAGCCATTCTCGTCGTCCACGGGTCCAAGCATTCCATCCTCGCCTGTGCCTGGTACTTTGTCAGCAGCATCGTCAAGCAGGAGTCGGAGGACGGGTGAAGCGATGAGAGATCCTTCTCTGCCCTATCGGTGCCCTGTTCAGGGCTGTAGAATGACTTTCTACGACTCTGAGGGACTCACGTGCGTAGCAGGAAGCAAGCTCCAACATGCGACAGCATCACTAATTCACTCCCAGCCGACATTTCAATCGCACTCGAGGTCACGGTAACGTCGAGGACCACCGTCATCACAGATGCATGGAGCCCGGCTGCGACGCCAAACCTTTCGTTCATCCCAAAGACCTTCGACGACACGCACGAATTCACATGGTTGAAGAGGAAAGAGAACGTATCGACTGCCCGTACTTGGATTGTCCCAAGTCTTTCACCCGACGGGATAATTTTAATCGCCATGTGCGAGACCAACATCGTATCGACTCGGCGTTTGCTAGCTCGACCAGCACGTCTCGTCGCGGTAGCTTCATGGCACCGCGGCCGGATCAGATCTTCTGAATTGCGAAGCAGGACTGGCTGGAGCTCTAGGATTTGTCGGCGGAAGAGGACTGCTGAATGTGTACATGTGTGTATGAAGCGGTCTATGGGAGGAATGAATCCACGTATTGCGGCTATGTTTGAGTGGCGAGGCGGTTTCTGCAATTTGTCGTGGTCATCGCATGCGCTCTCAGTTTTGTTTGGGTAGGGGAATTTGGGAGTCTGGTTGGATCTGTGTTTAGACACATTTATGAGGACATGAAGACATGCAGATATCAACAAAGTTCAAATTGCACTCTTTGTCCTTTTCTTTTCCCGCGATCGTCTGTTTGAGGTGGTAGTCACACCGAAGTGAAGTCACTTTCGTGCACGGACGGCGTTCAAACTTCATCCGCCGAAACACGCGCCATCTCAGCTTCGACATTGCTCCTCTCCGAGAGCTCTCCCACATCATCGAGCTGTGCTATCTCAATGGCAGCTCATATAGACTCTTCAATACAATAACGCCTCGCAATGCCTCCAACGCGAGCCTCCAAACGGCGAAAACTCTCGCCCGATGCCGAAGTCGCCAGCGAACCTTCAACGACATCTCCAGCGCCGGGTCCGCGTTCTTCAGCACGCAAGCCTGCGCCGACGTCTTCTGCTAAGAGATCAAAGGCAAAGACGGTCGAAGCTTCGCCACCCGCTGCGACCTCGGAATCCCCAAAGCTCATCGGCAGAGCAATCTGGAAGGAAGCGAAAGCCAAAAAGTTGAGTCTGAAAGCAGAGAAAGCTGGGCGGAGCTTGAGTCGCGGAAGAGATGCAGACGAAGATGGCGATGCGTTTGACGATATTGATGGCGCTTTGGTGGGCAGAGAGCCGTATGGAAGGATGAATGGGAGGGCGAAGAAGGTAACGGCTAAGAAGGTAGAGGAAGCGTCGACGAAAGGCAGGGTTGGAGCGGCGAAGACTGGGTTCTTCAAGAGGTTTTCGAAGGAGGCTATTGAGGCTGCGGAGAGGGAAGGGAGACGGGTGGGCGGTTCGGAAGTAGAGGAGAGTGAGGATGATGAGGAAAAGATTGTGGACGATGATACTGTGATGCATGGGATGAACGATGTTGAGAGCGAGGATATGAACAACAATGGCAGCGCCAGAGTCAATGGAGCCGGGAAGAGAAACGTGAGCGGTGGGAAGTACTGGCTAACTGCTCCAGCTGAAGAGCGCAAGAAGACATTCGAGGATGAGATACGAGACTTGGAAGCTGCCGCGAAGAAAAAGGCCGAGGAGGAGAGCAGTGAAGACGAGCTGGCATCGGAGAACGAGCTCAGACAGTCGTCATCGAAGAAGGATTCGCGGCCGAAGAGAAGCACTCGGCCTAAAGCGGAGATCAAGACAGAGTCTGCTTCAATCACAACATCGCGTGCGATCAAACCGCTCGATCGGAGGAAGGCCACGCCGACGAAAGCTGTCGCTACCAAGGATGTACGGAACGAAGCGTCTGTTGATGAGATGGAGATCCGCGATTCGGAAGACGAGCAAGTCGCAGTAGTGAGCAGCAATGCTGCGAGCCTGTCTGCGCGAAAGATCACGACACCATCCAAGGCGAAACCGGCCATGCCAAAGAAGTCTGCCGCGATCCCGTCAATGTCATTCGAACCACGACACCTCCAGTGTATACAGAAAGTCCTCATGGAGAAGGCGACTGGCAAGCGGGCTGTACCTCTGACCAACCTGAGCGACGAATACGCCAAAGTCTTCTCACTCGTCGATCAAACGGTGACTGCGGGCGAAAGCAACAGCATGCTGCTCATCGGCGCTCGAGGCTGTGGCAAGACTGCCTTGGTGAACCAGATCTTGAAAGAGCAGAGCGTGAAGCATCAAGACGATTACCATGTCGTGCGGCTGAATGGCTTCATCCACACCGACGACAAAATAGCTCTTCGCGAGATCTGGAGACAGCTTGGGCGGGAGATGGAGATGGACGATGCTGATGGTCCCGCAAAGAACTATGCTGATACACTGTCGACACTCCTCGCACTGCTGTCACACCCTGCGGAGATGGGAGTTGACGAGCCGGGGCAAATGACGAAGAGTGTCATCTTTGTCATGGACGAATTCGACCTATTCGCAACTCATCCGCGCCAGACTTTGCTGTACAACCTTTTCGACATAGCTCAATCTCGCAAGGCACCAATTGCCGTTCTTGGCTTGACTACGAGGATTGATGTTGCCGAGAGCTTGGAAAAGCGAGTCAAGAGTCGATTCAGTCATCGCTATGTCCATCTCAGTCTGTCCAAGAGTCTTCAAGCTTTTGAGCAGGTCTGTCGTGCAGCTGTGACCATTGCGGTGGACGAGCTGACAAGCGAAGAGAAGCACGAATTGGGAGAGACCACTGAAGTAGCAGCAAAACTGCAGCTAGCTTCGGGCAAGACCAGGACGCAGTCCGCCATCTCCGACTGGAACAGTCTCCTCGACTACATCTTCGCCTCGGAGCTTTGTGCCAGACTGCTGCGTCGACTTTACTACACGACCAAATCCGTCCCTGAGTTTCTGTCCTCGCTCTGTCTTTCCATTGCGACTCTTCCAACCACCGCCGCTACTATATCAACCGCGCTCTTCGCCCACTTCACTACCACGCTCTCTGGCCCAAATCTCCACCCACCCGACTCCAAACTCACCCTTCTACCCTCCCTCTCCATCCTCGAACTCGCTCTCCTCATCTCTGCTGCCCGCCTCACCAACATCTACAACACCGAAATCATCTCCTTCAATCTCGCCTACGACGAATACAAGAATCTCGCATCGAAAGCCAAGTTGCAAGCTTCGGCGTCTGGAGCACTAGCGCAAGGAGCGGGAAGTCGAGTTTGGGGCAAGGCTGTGGCAAAGAGTGCCTGGGAAGGTCTTGTCGAGAGCGGGTTGGTCATGGAGGATGGAAGAGGTGGCAGGGTTGACGTCGCGATGGAAGAGATTGGCGGGAGTGGAGTTGATTTGGGGGCTTGGGGCAGGTGGTGTCGGGAGATTTGAACGACGAGCACATCGGGTCATCATGTTCATAGGTATGGTATCTTTGTCTTACGCCTCTGCTGTTTGGATGTGTTCGCTTCTGATCAGCCCAATGCTGCATGCAAAAGGAATGACGGACTTTCCGGTGCACTCTCGATTTTGGTTGAATTTGGCTTCCCCGCGATCTACCTCGTAGATCGTGAGCATGCAAACCCTACATCGGCCGTGGAAAGCAATCGAGGCCTCTTCCGCATGCTCATGTCAACCGCCAGGGGCACCGCATTTTAGCGTCAATCCGGAGAGGTTGGTGCCCAGACTGTTCGAGGCCACATGCTCGGAGAATTTCTGCGATGATCGACAAGCCACGAGCGAACCACGTTGCTTGCTTACGTTCGATGGCCCGATATCTCGGGACTTCGAAAGCGCGTTCCGAGAGTGAGTTTCGACTAGGCCGGCGGCTAGCAGGAGATCCGGCAGATTCGTTCGGTTGATAGGAGCGTAAGCCCTTGCAGGCTTTCACCGCTATTTTGCAGAGCGAGGCTGTTCATCGAGTCCGACTTTGGCATCGCTGCAAGACAGAGCCCGGCTGTGCGGCACAAAGAGAAAGACACCTTGTCGCTGGGACACAATTGCGCTGGGTTCACCCGCAGCATGCGTGTTGTTGTCCGTAAACGTTGGCTAGATGATGTTGCAGCTCGCTGGCAACCGCTCGACCAGCTGGGAGTCGTGGAAGTGTAATGCTCTGTCACTTTCTCCTGTCGGACTTGCCAGCTGGAATGTCGCTTGTCAACACTGAAAGGTTACACCGCGTTATGCATGTGACAACACACAGGGTTTGCTGTGAGAGGTGGTCTCGGCATCGTATACGAATGCACTCGGCGCGAGCGAAGTCAGAAGAGTGACTCCCCTGTCAAGAGATCCAGTAGAAGAACAGCACGCGAGCGGTCCTCGTATCGGGTTGGGAGTCCCAGCACCATGGCCATGGGAATTTACCCGCAACGGACGACGTTTACCGAGACACGTTGTTCCTTGAATGACAGGGGTTACGTGTGCGACATGGGTTGCAGTCCCTGCTGAACATTTTGCGGGTCGCCGGGTCCCTGCTGGGTATCATGTCTTCCTCGTTGACTGCACTGGCTTGTCTGTTCACTAGCCCCGTGTGCATTCTCCGCAGTCCATTTCTCAGGACAGAGCCTGAGATCCGGGCGGCTGGGTGTGCCGATGCAGAGACAGCGGCACGTACCCTAGCGCAGGTCTAATGCAACCCTTGCAGCTTTGGCGCCCATTGACCGTTTAACGCCAGTGTCAGACCGAAGACCGAGTTCGTCCCAGCAGCATGGATCGCGTAGAACTATCGTCTTCATCAAGCTGTCGATGCTTTCCGTTTGTGTGCGTGCAGTTCCTGGTGCATACCATATCTCCGTCATGAGTATAGATGCGGAATTGAATCGCAACAAGTTCCCGTGTTGAGACATGCCGATGGCATGAAAGTTTCCGTTGCTTTGCTGGCGAAGACCTGCATGAGACATGCTCCGAGCTCGCATGTAGCATTCCCGAAAAGCCTTATACGTAGACGACGGTGCGCCCGATTCCCGAATCCTTCGCTTGTCGTTTCCATCAGCTTGCGTCTTACCGACTGAATACTATACCATACGAACCAGCCTCTTTCATCAGACAAGCAGCATTGTCGCAGCAAGGTCTCCAAACCGATCAGACACAGTCTCACCCATCAGCTCAGCCCGATTTGAGGCTAGGAGATTGCTCTCGACTGGGCCCAATTTAGTTCATTTGGCCTGTCGTTGCGGCATGCACACTGTACAGGAGACTAATGCACTCGTCTCATTGGATATGCATACCGTCGTCGGTGACTGTCCACTGTTTAACCCACTCCCTTGGTAATCTGGTGATCCACGGCCGTCAAATTTCTCTTGGACGTGTTCTTTCGAAAGACAGGCACGATAGCACTTCTGCCCAGGCGGTCCCTGTCAGCTCTTGAGGACGACCCGAGTACCCGGATACGACTTCGCGCTCCTCCCAATTCCTGACAGAAGTTGCCAGGATGTCTGGGACACCACAGCCAGAGAACAATGCTTTGATTTCTTTCGCTGGGAGGAACTACTGTGCCTTTGGTCTCCAACACGGTATCAGCACCGTACCTGTCGACGAGGTAAGTGTAGTCCGACCATGAACGATTTGCTTGTACGTTTTCGATGCTGACGCGGACGAACATCCAGCGGATAGAGCGCAGATACGATGAACTGAACGACATCTACAAACAAGTCTTCGGCACGGTAATACCTCCCAATCTCCAGCTCGATGACTTCGAGGATCCCGAAGTCCTGGAATGTGGCTATCAAAAGGGTGCGTGGATCGATGATCTGCTCAAGGAGAATGATCGGTTGGAGATAGAGGTGTGTTCAGTCGTAACAAGATCCCAAGCCAAGTGTTGACACGCGCGACCAGGTCACTGGAGTCGAGATCTTTACCGGACACGGCAACAGCGACGACGACGAGGAAGATGAGGACAACCAAGATGATGGATGCATTGAGGAATACCACAAAGTGCGATTTAATCTTAACGCTCCTTTCCGAGAAGAACCTGGCGGGTTCTTGACGCCCGAGAGATTCCACTTGGCCAACAGCAGACTTCTGATAGACGGGATTGACGCCAGTCGCTGGCCATCGTACGTGAGAGACCTCAAGGCGGTCCTGCGTCCAGGCGGCTGGTTGCAGATGGTGGAAATCCATCCGCTCTGGCAGTCAAGCTCTGGGCACGAACTTCCGTTTCTTCATCGTTGGTCGGAAAGGTACATGCGCATGTTGACGCGCATGGGCAAGGATCCTCGAGTGGGTTCGAAGCTCGGTCTGTACATGACAGAATGTGGCTTCCAGGACGTGCATGCTTCCATCGAACAGCTGCCGATCGGATCTTGGAACCCGCGTATGTGTCGCTTTCTCCGGGATATCATGGGCAATCAAGCTGATAGAATCGCAGAACGAGCATCAGTGGGCAATGAGTTCAAAGCATTGGCAAAGGAGATGGTCTTAGCAGCGGTTGCGTGGCCTTTGTTGCGGCTCAGTGGCATGTCGCAACCTGATTTTGATGCACTCATTGAGGGCGCAAGAGCCGAGTTGGAACGGCCGGAATTGAAGGTGTACCTGAATTTGTAAGTCCATGGCTTTGCGTCCGCTGCGACATGTCTGATGGATTTCTAGGCACGTTGCGTACGGCCAGAGGCCGCTCAGGACACGCGTCAAATAGGGAGGTGCCGAAGCCCAGGCAGCGATGAGCCCATTGCGATGGGACTGGTGCGCAGGGCCTCGCGATGGGAGCCTTCGGTTGGGGCCGTTGATCAGACGCGCCCGCACATCAGCTGGGCGGTTCCGATCGGTGCTGCTTCATTAATGTTATCGCATGGTACAAGGGCAGATGATAGATCCTGTTTCGATAAACTGCGGCGATGGCGATGTTGTCTGAGTGCACGAAAGCCCTTGTCTCTCGATGCCGAGGTCGCACTTGGTAGGGGCTGTTGGATGAAGAGACTCCTTGACCCTTAGCGGTCGCTGGTGACGGAGGAAGTGAAGTCGCAACTAGAAGACCCGACGGAGTGGTTACACTATGGCCGTTTCACACGGACCGTCAACCACGAGGCATCCAGAACTTTATCGCCTCCGTCATCTCATCATAATGACACAAAGTAATATTCGGGTGCGTGAAACAACACAGACCTGTTCTGAAAAGCCTGCACACGCCATAGTTGGTGTTCAAATCAACATTGCACATGGAGACTCTTCTCAGTAGGGTCTTGGCCTATCCCGGCCATGAACATGCCCGGTGCTTCATAAATGCATAGTGCTTCGATTGGCCCACGCACCTCCGATCCATTATTCTGTAGCTGGCACAAATCTGTGTGCTGAACAGACCGGTCGGATAGCATCTCTACAACAGTAAGCCCAACTGGAGGAACGAAGGAGTGATTTCGACCTTCTCGATCTTCTCCTTTTGTTCAATCAGCTCGTCCACATCCC
This sequence comes from Zymoseptoria passerinii SP63, assembly GCA_000223825.2. NCBI lineage: Eukaryota > Fungi > Ascomycota > Dothideomycetes > Mycosphaerellales > Mycosphaerellaceae > Zymoseptoria > Zymoseptoria passerinii. The sequence continues at coordinate 1,770 of AFIY01001516.1, read as the reverse complement.
ACTGCGCCCACACGAACTTTCCATGCAGAAAGTCGCTCTCTGGACCCGCAAGCCAGACTGCGAAGTGGCCAGGGACTTGGATGTCCTGTGTTGTTATCAAAATCAGCAATGCTTTGCATTCAAGATATCATCGCAGGCCGGCATAAGCAGCAGGCCTTGCGCATGTGAGGTACGTACCTCCCATTCTGTAGCAAGGTCCGATACTCCGGCGGCTTTTGCCAAAGTTGTGAGGAACACTCCCGGATGCAAGCTGAAGAGACGCACGCCATCCTTCTCCGGCGTGTACTCTCTCGCCATGTGCTGGAACATGGTCACGAAAGCGGCCTTGCTGGATCCGTATCCGACCTGACCTGGAATGATGGCGTGCGCCGCTGCCGAGGAAATGTTGATAACAGTCTTGCTTCCTGACTTGGGCGCTGGAAGCGCAAGGTATTCCTTGACCATGTGGAGCGGTGCGATCACGTTGCTGTAGAATGTCTTCTCGATGTCCTCCACGGAAACATTGACGCTCGGCAACTGCTCGTGGGACATCGCGGCGTTCAGAACGACGACGTCCAAGTCACCAACGCTGCGCATGATCTCGCTCACGCGCGGAAGGTCGGTAATGGATGCGACGACGGTCTGCACTTCGGTGTCGGGAAACTTGGACTCCAATTCCTTCTTGGCTTCAGCTTGCTTATCAGCCCTGCGAGAGGCGATGATGATCTTGGCTACGCCTGCTTCTGCGAATGACAGGGCGATCGAGATCCCGATACCCTCTGATCCGCCGGTGACGAGAATGGTCTTTCCCTTGCCATCGAACTTGCTCTTCGATGGAGAAATGCGGTCGTAGGTCTGAGAGTGATAGGTCTTGGTCGGACGCGGGAGTAATTCGAGGAAGCTCATGGTGATGGTGGGTTTGATATCTTGGAAGTCGTTGTATTTTGGCTCTGTTATCGTGTTGTGAAGAAAGTTTGTTGTTGTGGTGTATGATATCTTCTGAAAGGTCAGCCACTATATGTGCCTCCACAACCACTTCGATCATGCCCCGTTCATTTCAAAGCAAAGCTCGGCATTTAGGATCGATAGGATGCAGGATCCCAAGTTGCATACTCGCAAGATAGGGCCCAGAGTGTTTACAATGGAAGCTGACAAATGCATCCCCTTTGTATCATGAACGAAGGCTCAAAAAGGGAGTCGGTGGAATCGGGAATCAGCCGTCGATGTAGCACCACGAGCTGAAGCGCTGACAAGTGCATTGGCAGGACACTTTGTGCAGCTCCACGATCCTACCTGCATAAGGCACTGTGCTGTGAGATAGCAATACTTGGCTGCATTTGTGCAGACCGTGAAGACGGACCATCAGCATGACTCCGCGACGTTCCCGAAGCACCGTGCCTGCTTGCTGCGAGAGAACGATTGTTTTCTGAGCCAGCAGTTCAAGCGACGATTGGGCTCTTGGGTGAACCAAACAAAGGACCATTGTCTGGTTCTCATCCGCAATCATTGTGGAGGTATGTGGAGCGCAGCCCAGATGACTTGCCGGCGCAAAATCCTTTGACCGAGCGATCCATTCCACCGCCTCCCCCTGACACTGATCGCTGGGTCTTCACGAGGGTGAGCAAGAAGAAAGAAGTTGCAGCAAGGCTTCGGAAGTGATGTCGATGTCATGACGCTTCGCCATGCCGAGCTCGTTTCAATTTCCCGCTTCATGATTGGCCACATGGGGATCTGACTCTATCTTGGGATCCGCTTGCTTGGCCAGATAGGGAATTGCTATCGACCGGCGCC
>AFIY01001517.1:0-35909 GCA_000223825.2 Zymoseptoria passerinii SP63 | reverse complement strand
CACGTCGCCCACGCAAAGCACGAGCGCCGGCAGAAGGAACCCGGGAGGAATGGAAGGTCAAGATGAGCGAGGTCCGACGGCGGAACCTACGCGAGGGCTTGGAGAGTCTGCGGAGTCGTCATCAGACTGAGAAGAAGCGATCGAGCGATCAGTCGCATGCAAGACAACAGGAACGTGAGGCGCTGCTTGCGAGACCAGAAAGAGAGGACGAGCGGTTGACTGCGCCCAGCACCAGCTTGGATCTGCAAGCTTTGCTCCACGGAACTGTACCTGATCCTACAAGACGCCAGCGATTAGCCATGAAACGCATCAATGTTCAGACCAAGGCGGCGGAGAAGCAGCAGGAACGACTGGACGCATTACACACCCTCTACATGAATGCTCGGTCGTTCATAGTCACCCCTGAGCAGCTGGACAAGGCGATCGATGAGGCATTTGGCACACAAGAAAATCCCAAGAGGTTTGGAGGTAGCTACATGGGTCCTGGTGCTTCTCTCTCAGTCTGGGCAGAGGGCAGACCGGAGCGCATCCAGGACATGCTCAACACAGCAAACGGCGTCAGATCAAGATCTGCTACGGACGGCACCAACAAGGCTCAAGAGGTTAGCAAGGATCGCATTGACACCATTGCGGAAGTATTCACCGGCGGCAAGATGGACACGGAAGCGAGAGATTAAATCGTCGTTCGTATCAATCGGAAAATATCGAACTGTTTGCGTCTGAGCGTTGCTAGACTTCACTCTGCTGCAGAGGCAGCGATCTCCACGAATGCAATCACCATGTTATGTTCTGTCAAGTTCCTCACCGATCCACGTCGACGACATTCACTCGTTGCGGCGGCGCTATTGCAATGGTCGCGACCAGACATCCCTCGACCTACTACATAAAGCCTGGCCGCCGCTTCTCGAACGTAGCTCTTTGCTCCAGCAATCGCTGATTGCCTTCTCTTCGTTGCAATGTCTGCTCCTTGGGGGGCAAAGAGCGGCGGTCGCCAAATCAAACAAGAGTTTACCTTTCCCGATCAACATCAGCTCTCTGAAACCTCCGCAGCAATGGCACAGAACCTATCAGAGTCCGCCGTTCGTGGGAGGCAGTGGCACGCCGGACAGGAGACTCTCAAATGGCAAATCTGCTTACTCAACAGACCGTACGCCTTCGGCTCTAAGCAACCACCATTCACCGCTGGAGAAATGATTATCATGGCCCTCGTTTGCAACAACTACGAGCCTATGAGCCGCATCGACCTTCTGGCTTGGATCTTGAAGACATTCCGATACTTCTCAGGAGAGATCCTCGCGAATTGGGCAGCCGACCATTTGAGTGATCTGCGATGCTCCAACTCTTCTCCCGAGATCAAAGATCCTGTGCCAGGTTTCGCTGAAGCGTTTCTGAAGTACGATCTGCCGCTCAAGCTGGTGTCGCTGGATCTGCGCGTACCGCGCAACACCTACATCGCCGATCCGCAACCATCTCGCACATATCTGAGGCGATTGTTCGAGCCGCCACGGGCGAAGACTTTCGACTTCCTCGAGCTACCAAGCGAGCTTCGCAACACGATCTACGAGATGGTCCTTTCCTATCCTCGCTCAGGCATCCGGATCACCGCCAGCTTGCAGAACAAAGTCACAGGACTCGAAGCCCAGCGTCGAGAAGGAGTCTCCGGCGGCTCGGTCATGAATTGGGAGCGCAATCGCGCCGGACCCATCTCTCTCCCACCAATGAACACGATCCTAGCTCTTCTCAGCGTCTGTCGCCAAATCAACGCCGAAGCCACACCAATCTTCTACAACATCAACACCTTCCTTCTACCCAATCCAAGCCTGGTCCTCGCGCTCAATGACAGAATGGCAGCCAATCGCTTCTCCAACATCACCCGCCTGGCACTCGACATCAACGCCAAAACAGACTACAAGTCGTGGATCCCATTCACCCGCCTGCTGGCCGAACACAAACCCTTCGACTTTCTCGGCATCACGACCGACGACAGAAGCTGGCTGAAACTCCGTCCAGCCGAACGCGCAGAGTTGGGACGCAAGACGGTGTTCAAGGCGATCAAACAAATTCCCGGATTCGCCGACTTGGCAGTCGCGGTGGTCAAGGCGAAGAGGTTTGAGTTGGGAGGCGTGTGTTACGGTATCAAGGAGTACATTGCTGCGGAAGTGGTGAGGGTCAAAGCTGGGATCGACACCGGCGGAACGGCGATGGCTGTGAAGAAGGTCAGGAGGCGGGCGAGGAAGGGTGGCAAGGCTGTTGTGCAGACCGAGGCAGAGGAGGACGTTGTGCAGTCTGGTGCTAATGAGGCGGCGAAGACTGTTGTGCAGTCCAAGGCAGTAACGATCAAGATCGAGTCGTGAAGACGACGTTGCATTGGGATTACGAGGGAGTGCTTTTACGGAAGACCAAAAGTTGTTTGAATTGAATCGCCCTGTTTGTATGCGATAGCTGCGATTTCGTCACCGAGGGCTTCAAGGTGTCCTTTTAGGGAACTTCTTCGAACTCGTCTTCAATCCTTGTCAAGGTATACTACTGACTCTGCCACTGCCTCTAGTCCATCGTCGCTATTTTTGCAACATCTTACAATATCGACACCTTTTCGTACACTGTTCCACCCATCTACTTCTTCTCCTTCGGCGCAATCATCAGCTCCGGCCTTACGATCTCATCAAACTTCTCCGAGCTCAACGCCTTCAACTCCATCGCGCTCTCCTTCAACGTAACTCCCTTCTTGTGCGCATTTTTCGCCACCTTGGATGCCATGTCGTATCCGATGACCGGGTTCAAGCAGGTGACCAACATCAAGCTCTCCTTGAGAATCGCCGAGATCTTCGCCTCGTTTGCCTCAAGACCAACGACAAGATTCTCACGGAAGGAGTTCATGCCATCGGTAAGCAGGCGGGAGGAGTGCAACAGGTTGGCAATCATGACGGGCTTGAAGACGTTCAGCTCGAAGTTGCCTTGCGAGCCGGCGAAGGTCACGGCGGCTTGATTGCCGAAGACTTGCGTGCAGAGCATGGTCATGGACTCGCATTGAGTTGGATTGACTTTGCCGGGCATGATGGACGAGCCTGGCTCGTTCTCGGGAAGGTTGAGTTCGCCGAGACCACAGCGTGGGCCAGAGCCGAGGAAGCGGATGTCCTGAGCGATCTTGTAGAGAGAGACGGCGAGAGTGTTGAGTTGGCCGTGAGCTTCGACAATGGCGTCGTGGGCTGCGAGCGCCTCGAACTTGTTGGGTGCCGTCTGAAATTGGTGTCCGGTCATCTTCGAGACCTCGCTGGCGATGTCCTCGGCGAAACCCTTGAAAGTGTTCAGGCCGGTCCCGACTGCGGTACCACCCTGAGCGAGCAGTCTCAGGCGTGGCAGAGCCGACTGCACACGCTCAATGCCGTACTCGAGCTGCGTGACGTAGCCCGAGAACTCTTGTCCAAGTGTCAGAGGTGTAGCATCCTGCAAGTGTGTGCGTCCAATCTTGATGATCTGCTCGAATTGAGCTTGCTTATCTTTCAACGCATCTTTCAAGTTCTTCAACGCGGGAAGAAGAGCCTCCTCAAAGTCCAGTACAGCAGCGATGTGCATGACAGTCGGGAAGGTGTCGTTCGACGAAGCGGACATGTTGACGTGATCGTTGGGGTGTACCGGCTTTTTGCTACCCAGTTGTCCTCCCAGAATCTCAATCGCTCGGTTGGAGATGACCTCGTTGGCGTTCATGTTGGACTGCGTGCCAGATCCCGTCTGCCATACAACAAGAGGGAAGTGGTCTACCAGCTTCAAGTCAGCCACCTCGGCGGCAGCTTGTTGAATCGCTTTTCCAATCTTCGGGTCCAACCCAAACTTCATGTTCACCGTCGCCGCTGCGCCCTTCAGAATGCCAAATGCTCGCACAATCGGCGGTGGGAATCGATCCTGCGGCTGGTTGATCTTGAAGTTGCCCAGCGAGCGCTGCGTCTGAGCTCCCCAGTAGCGGTCATCGGCCACTTCGATCTCGCCAAAGGCGTCGCTTTCCTTGCGTCCCATGATTGCGGTGGAGGTGAATGTTCGTGTTGCGGAGGGAGTTGCGAGTCTCGGAAGGTGTCGTAGATATGTAGCTCTCGTCGGAGAGCTTCGGGCGGGGAATGAGCGAGCTGTCGACCAAGTTGCTTTGGCTGCGAACCGGAGCTCTGCAGCAGAGGCGCAAGGCATTGCCGTTCGCAGCATTGTCGGCAGGCGCAAATGGATGTGTATGAATGATTTGGAGAGAGATGTACTCGTTCCTTCTGCCGGCTATGGCTGGCTGGCACTCGACCATCGGAATGGGAAAAATAATAACGATTCCTGGAAATCCCGACCATGGCGCGCCTTCCCCGATCGCCCGAAGCTTTGCCGACGATATACTTTTGGTCCTCGACGAGTCGACACATCCTCACCTCGCTCGCTGGTCACCATTTTGTTGTTGGCAGAAGACACAGTCGCATACCACGGGCTCGCTGCCATGTCGAGATGCGACCGTACGGAGATTACCGCCAAGCGCTGACAATCAGCACTGCAAAAATCTAGCACTGCACGATGGTCTAGCACTGGACGATGACCTGGCCGGTTCCCACATGACACCGAAGAATGCGACAAAGCCGTTTCATTGGGACATCATGTCAGCTATTTACTCCTCCGCGTGGTCCATTACAACCTGGACTGTTCTCTTCAGGCGGCCACGACTACCGCATTGTGGACGTTTATGAACGAAGAGTTTACTTCTCTGTTGCTGACATTATTAGCGAGGTCAAGAACTCTTGACGTATCAGTGCAACCTACTGTCGCCCATGCCGATGGCGTCCTTTGCGGAATCCAAGTAGGACTGGCCCTCCTTGCCGGCGTCTTTGCCGCTGCCGCTGACGGTGTCGCTGGCTTTCTGGCTGGTGGACTTCTCGCCTTCTGGCTGAGCAGTGCCGGCGATGGAGTCTAGAAGGATGTCCGTCAGTACCACTATCGAGTCTTGCTTCGAGATTATATGTACCTCCGGCGGACTTGAGGCTGTCGGTAGCAGACTCGAGGGTACCTTTCTGGCTGTCTGGCTTCAACGCACTGCTTGCCTTGTCCGTGTTGGACTGCCTGAGGGAATCGCTCATTTTTGCGCTTGGTATGTGTGTTTGGTTTGGTTTGGTATGGAAGGATTTCGAGTTTGCGTTGTGTCAAAGAGAAAGCCAGAGGACAACACGCGACCCTCTTATAGCATCAAGACTTCAATCCGCACCTCGTGCTCGCACGCAGATAGCGGGGCACAATAAGAGGGGCATGTTACGCAGCAGAATGGAGGTACTGCAGAAACCTGTAAGTCGACTCGCTTTCGAGATAGCTGGTGCGTCATGCTGGCCCGCATCAGCCCCAGTTTGGCTCTCGGTCACAGGCTCTCAAACGACACCACCTCCAGTGCTACTGGTTGAGATGCAGTTGATCGGGACCACTTGGTCAACTTGGCTGGGATCAATCTCATGAGCACAATGTCAAGCAGTGACGCGGTGTTTTAGCCTAAGCACTTGGCTTTCACGTGAAACGATGCGATAGACATTCAAATCTGGCAATTGGACATGCTTTGAACAACCTCTTCAAGTGCTAGCTGCCAACGATTCAATCACTGGTACAGCATTTCCATCCTCATCGAACTCAACTGTACATCCTCGCAAGCACCAGCTGCACCAAAAGCTCAACCCTGCACCGCCGCCGTCACCATGATGTAAAAAAGCCACCATGCACAATCGGTGTGGCTCAACTCTTGGGGGGCAGACTTCCAGGATTCGTGCACGAGGTGGAACATGACTGCACCTCCCCTCCGACTGAATGAGCCGCTGGCAAGCGATGGGAATGTCGCAGGGATGCGAGCGAGTTCTGCTGCCTGGTTCATGTGATTATGATCAGATGCTGGAATTCTGAGAAGGGCGTGGACTTCGAGCTCTTGGGATGACGATGGATGAAGTGGGCTTGCATGTCGGCCTGCTTTGCCTTGTCGATGATCGACTGACCATGTCCTTGGAGGATCTTGGACCGCTACAGCTGCCTTCGGGGCTCTATACCGGGCGCAATGAGTTGCAATGGACGCCGACCCTGAAGCGAACGCAAGTGCTCTAGAAATTGATACTTCTGACATTGAGTATCATTGCTCTTCTTTAGCAAGGCAACGCCCCATACGGAGTCGAAGTTTGAAATAACTGCACCTCCTCACTCCTCCTTCGAGTAAGGCCAGCAACGACCTGTCCACCAGCACGATTCCATTTTGGCAATTCCTCAGCAGCAACAGTATTCGGGTCCTCTCCATTGTCCAGCCTCCTGACGAGAGTCGAACTCTGCATATTGTCGCAGCCCACGATGAAAGACCAAGATACCAAAGCGCCGTACTGATTCGCGTTCAATCGAACGCCAGAGACGGCATCCCCGAGGCAGACTTCAAACTTCTATGACTGCTGTCAGTGACCTGCGTCGATTCTGGAGCCCAAAAGGAATAGCTGAGCATACCCTCACATCCCTCGCAAGCAATTGCTCGCCCTGCGTCTGCGAGATTGGGAACGAATCACCCAGCTCCGAGCAGTCATTCGTCGAGCACAGATGACCGTAGCCAACGGTAAGCTAGCCTGCGACGTCCTTATACGGGTACACTGCGAAGCCCTCAAAACTCTTGATGAAGTACAGGACGTCGGATCCAGACGCCGTTTCTGCCATTCGCCTTCCATATGCCATATTATTGTGCTGTGACTTGCAAGACGAGTAGAAGTAGCGCTGGACTGGCAGTCTTCAGGTAGGGGAACATGGTTCAAGATTGAACGTTATATATTTCAAGGTATGTTTGCTCTTTGCTCATAAGTTCAGCGTCGTACCTCAGTAGTGTGGATGCTACTCATTCATACTCATGCCCGTTCTATCGCGCCATGATCGGCGTGAAGCTCCTGGTTACATTGTCTCATGAAGTGATACCCGCGGTAGCATGAAGTGCAAAGCCGTCCCGTTGTGTTGTACAGCAACGTGCACGCCGGCAGTGGTAGAGCAGCGCTTTCGAAAGCTCGACGGACTCTGTACGAATTCTTGGCTCGCTGATCTTCTCGCTTGTTCGTGGACGCCATTGGACGGAAGACCCTGGATCCAGCAATGACATATGCCAGAAAGTTGAAGGAGATAAGTGTCTTACTTCCCGCTTAATACAGGCAGTACATCATCTGCGGACTGCTTCGCGGGACTAGCATACTTCGTTCGTAACGTCCGCTTGCGAACAGGGTGTATGATCGACAATAACGTTCAAGTGGCTCGTTGGTCCTGATGATACTCGTTGAGAATACGTATTTCGTCGGTTGCGCCGAGCGAAGTCTTTACTTTCGACTGGCGCTCCAACCGTGCAGACTGCGTCTCATCCCGAGCGTCCGGCGCTGAGGCTGCACTAGTGACATCGAAGTAGCGTGAAGAGTCGTCGCTGGCCGCATTTGGTTCATAGAAGTCGTCGTTGGAGCGAGCTCCGCGGGTCGACCCACATTCTCTTGCTCGGGCTCCTCTCTGGTCGGCGAGCTTGCCAGGAACACGTATTTGCTTGCATTATTTGGGCTCTCGATGGCCCTTCGAGGCGCTTCTGGCCGGGAAAACATTGGTGTCGAGCGTGGCTTGTATGATGGCAAAGATTGAGCTTGTGCAGTGGTCCGACTCTGGCCAATGTTATTGACATCATTCGGGAGCACGCGCAGAGGCTGGGAAGTTGGTGGTCGCGCTTGAGCATGTGTTGGTCTATCGACTTCAACGGTCGGTGCAGGCTTGCCTTTCTTCGCGAAGAAGCTGGCAATCGTTCCTTGACCTTCGATCTGACGCTTCTTGCCCTTCTGCACAGGTTCCGTGGACTCCTTCTCCTTCTCTTTCGCCCGCTCATCGACCTTCCGTAGCTGAGCCTGCTCCATGAGCTCGTCATACCTCGCGGCAACACTCGTGAATCCCACTACAGGCATGGTTGAGGTCGCAGTCGAAAAGCCTTGCGGCTGGTGCATAGTGACAGAACTTGACTGTGCCCAGGTCGCACTAGCGCTGACAAAGCCAGACTGAGCAGCGTCACGCCTGTCGTTGTCCCATCTGGCTAGGCGCTCGGGTGGTTGTTCTCCGTTCAGCGGCCAAAAGTTATCCTCGTCGCGGTCAAGACCCTTCTTCAAGTCATTCACGACAGCCTGCGCAGGGCATTCCCTCCTCAACGTGGTGCTCAGGCTGGTAATAGCTGATGATGCCAGACTCGGACCATGTTCTTCGAAAAAGCTTGCCGCTCCTGGTTGGGCGAGAAAGGAAGACATTGTTGTGTCCTCCTTTTGAGTGTTCTTAATTGGACAGCTCAAATAGAGCAGGGCTTGCGCTCGAGTCATGCCAACGTAGAGAAGTCGACGCTCCTCATCGTTATCATCGGCCCGAGAATGTGGTATTGAGCCCTCGTAGCAAGCCGGGACGAAGACCACGGGCCACTCCAACCCTTTCGATGCATGGATGGTGGAGATGGTGACTTGCTTGACTTGTTCGTCCCCGTCTTTTGCTTTTTGCTCGGACGATGCGAGAGAGATGTTGGCCAGAAATACAGAGAGCACATCTTCAGCGGAGTCATTGCTTTGCTCCATGTCATCGAGAGTTGGCAACCGTTCAGCCTCGGCCATGTCTTTCAGCTTGCCAGGGGTGCTCAGATCTGTCGCCTGTGCCATGAGTTCTTCTACGTTGCTCCAACGAGCTTCGTATTCTTTTTCTTCGGGATACTTCGTCTTCAGATGAGCTTGGAAGGAGATCTTCTGCGCGACAAGATTGATCAGATCTACCAGAGACGGCTGCTCGGCACTCCACGACTCAACCTTTTTCTGTCCGCTGAGGATGACATTCACGAACGAGGCGAGGCCCTTCCGACACGGATCATTCAATCTGGTCTTCGGAGTTCTTCGGCCTTGCACGGCGTCGATTATCAGCTTCCAGAAAGACAGACCTTGCGAGCGAGCTTCCTCCCTCAACTTTTTGACGGTCTCCTCGCCGACCCTCCGAGGCGGCACGTTGACGATCCTCTCCACTGCCTCGCTGTAGTCCGGCTGGCTGATGACACGGAGATAGTCGACAATGAGCTTCACCTCGACACGGTCGTAGAAACGCAATCCACCGACCATGCGATATGCTACTCCGGCATTGCCAAGAGCTGCCTCGATTGCGCGGGACAGAGCTGCAGAGCGGAGCAGGATAGCGAAGTCATCCGATTGGATCATATTCCCGGACGTGGCTTGTACTCGTTTGATCTCTGACACGAGCCATTCCGCTTCATCGTAGGCTGAGGGCAACTTGCGAAGCACAGGTCGCATGCCATACGAGTGTGTTGCTTGAAGCTTTTTCGGAGGCCGCTTCTCATCTTGCTCGATGATCTTCTGAGCAGCGTGGAGGATCGCACCGGATGACCGGTAGTTCTCTTCCAGATTTACCGTCAGGGTGTCAGGCCACTGCTTCTTCATGCGCGTCAGGTTTTTGATTTCCGCCGATCGGAAGCCGTAGATGCTCTGGTCTGGATCGCCGACAATCGTTATGACATTCATCTTCTGGGCAAAAAGGGACATCATGTCGTACTGGATGTTGTTCGTGTCCTGGAACTCGTCAATCAGGACGGCTTCAACGTTTGCTACACATTGCGGATGACTGCGTAGCAGGAAACAGCATCGGAGGAGGATGTCGTCGTAGTCCAGAAGCTTTGAAGCAGCCAGAGCCGCCTCGTATTCGTCGTAAAGTCGTTCAAATTCCTGCTCCTCGACCTTTTTGGATGGCTTCTCGGGGTTTGACACGATTCCCCTTGCCTTTCGTGATGATATTCTTCCCAGAGCTGAGCCGGGCTCGATCGAAAGACCCAACCTCTTGATGATTCTTTTCAAGATGGCTTTGCTGTCGACGGAATCGGCAATGTTGAAGTCCTTGTCGAGACCGATATACTGGCCGTAGCTCCTCAGGTATCGTAGTGCCACGGAATGAAATGTCCCCAACTTGAGTTGTTTGGCCACATCTGCACCGACGAAGCTCGTGATACGCTCTTTCATCTCGCTGGCCGCCTTCACGGTGAATGTGCAGACGATGATATTCCATGGTCGCAACTGCTTGCACGCAACGAGGTAAGCGACGCGCGCCGTGAGAGTTTTGGTCTTGCCGGAGCCTGGAGGTGCAAGGACTTGCAGCACCTCTGCTGGAGATGCTACGGCGGATCGTTGGGCATCGTTGAGCCCGTGTAGGATGTCCTCCATGCCCACATCGGGAGTCGTGGTGTGATGAACGAGGCGTGGAATCGGAAGACGCGCACTGCCATCGCGCTAAGTCGCCCAGTCACCTGACTTACGGCGCTCCAGATCGACAAAATGGATGGAGCTCTCCCCACGTTTTCCCTGCGTCGTCAGTGTCCAGCTTGACCAGCGACCCTTGCAGCTTGAGGTGTGAACAGTTGGACATTCGAGGTTCAGTTGAGCTCTTCTTCTTTAACACGATAACATCACGACGCTGCACTCAAGTCTCCACCCACCATGCAATTCACCACCATCACTGCCGCATTGGGCCTCTTCCTGGCTGGTGTGTCCGCACTCGACAAGCCATTGGACATCAAAATCACTCACTCAACAACATGCGCTGAGGACGAGAAGACGAAGAAAGGTATGGATTCCTTTCCACTGTCGCAAAGTCGAGCTTTCTCTGACCATTTCTAGGCGACAAGATCGAAATGCATTACCGCGGCACTCTCGAGGAGACTGGCGCCGAGTTCGACGCTTCATACAACCGTGGCACGCCGCTTCCCTTCACGCTGGGATCTGGACAGGTCATCAAGGGATGGGACGAAGGTCTGACAGGAATGTGTGTCGGGGACAAGAGGCTGCTCACTATCCAACCCGAGTACGGATACGGAGCACGCGGCGTGGGACCAATCCCAGCCAACGCTGTGTTGATCTTCGAGACGGAGTTGGTTTCTATCAATGGCAAGGGTGCGGACCCGAACAACGATGAGCTTTAGATGCGCGCGTACGCTTTGAATGTAGGGGCAGTATTTGGACACAAAAAACAACGAGAGCTCCAACGCGGAACATGTGAACCTCCGACTTCTGCTCGAGTCGATGTCACGTCTTCATGACCTGAGTGATGCTTGATAGTCAATTCGATGCGCTACGATAGTGTGGACAGACGCAATAGGTCAAGTGAGTTGACATTCATACGACGTAGCAGAGACATGCCCATGATTTCCCTTCCTCGCGGAATGGCAGTTGTCTCATAATGTACGGCATTGAGCCGAAGAGTCGTTGGCTCCAACCTTCCGAAGCTTTAGTTCTATATCTGACAAGTGTCGTGAAGCTCGAGCACTCAACGCCGAGTCGACGCAACTTGACTTGGACTTCCAACACACCGACGCCCTCCAACACAACACCAGACAAACGCCCAAAATGGAAGCTCTCGAACAGACCCTCCGCTCTGTCCTCCAACCCATCACGCACAATCTCCCAACGCCCCTCACGAACGCCGCAACCCAGCTCCTCGGCGACAGCTGCTATCGCTCCCTCGTCCAAAACATCACCATATCCGACACCGTCTGCCTCAAACTCGCCATCTCCAAAGCGCTCGGAATCGCCATCATCGGCGCCTCCTCTATCGTCAAGATCCCCCAACTCCTCAAGCTCCTCAACTCGCAATCCGCCGAAGGCATCAGCTTCCTCTCCTACCTCCTCGAAACTGCCAGCTACCTCGTCACGCTGGTCTACAATGTGCGCAACCAGTTCCCGTTTAGCACGTACGGAGAGACTGCCTTGATCGCGGTGCAAAATGTGGCGATTGCGGTGTTGGTGTTGCAGTATTCGGGCAAGGGAGCTGCTGCGGCGGTATTCGTGGCTGGATTGGCGGCTGCGGGCTACGCGTTGTACAATAAGAGTATCGTGGATATGGGCCTCTTGAAGTACATACAGGCGGGTGCGGGATTGTTGGGTGTCGCGAGCAAGTTGCCGCAGATTGTGGCTATTGCCAGGCAAGGTGGGACCGGACAGCTTTCTGCTTTCGCTGTGAGTGACATTGTGTGCTGCTGACAGACGTACACTGGTGCTAATGACTTTGACAGGTCTTCAACTATCTCGCCGGCTCGCTGGCTCGAATTTTCACCACGCTGCAGGAAGTCGACGACAAGCTCATTCTGTACGGCTTCTTGATTGGATTCGCGCTCAACGCTGTACTTGCGGTGCAGATGGTGTACTACTGGAACAGCTCCAGCAGCAAGAGTACCTCCGCCACGAAGCTCAAGCCGAGTGGAAAGAGGGCGATTGCTCATGCGTCAGGCGCACAGAAAGCGAGGAACTCGCCGTCGACGAGGCGACGTGGTTGAAGTATTCTGGAGCCATATATGTGACATACAGATCTCAGCCCACAAGCACACGTTTCGGCTATCTCATCCAAGCTTCAATTCGTTCTCGCCAGTTCCGCCCTCGCTTCCGCGAGTTCCGCGTCAGATGGCATATTGACAATCATCAGATACAGGACATCCTCCTGAAAGACCTTCTTGGCGATCTTTCCCAAAGTCATTGTCTCACGGGGCGCCTTCCTGCCCACATGCACATATGTCCCATTCGACGGGCCGGCCAGGGCCCGGGCGGATGAACTCTCACGGCCTTGCACGGTGACAGACTCGGCCACGTAGCCATGACGAGGCCTCTTTCCGCGTGCCAGGCGCCGCATGTCCTTTGCGGACTGTCTCAAGTCACGGCGTTCCTGCACCATGCCTCGAGGGTTGAAGGCCCCGCCGGTGATCAACGCGGCGAGGCCACCGGAGTACATTGGGTGGTCCGTGTCTTTGAGTCCGGCAGGTGGCTGATGGTCGCCCTGTGGAACAGTCAGACTCGAAGGAGGAGCTTGCGTAGCCTGGGATGATGATGATTAGTCGTCTCGTGTGCCCTGCCAGCATAGCCGACCCACTTACAAACGGCATCTGCGCTCTTCGGTCCATGTAGCTCGCGAGGAATTTTTGCGCGTCGCTCGACCGGTCCCTGAACGTCTCAGGTCCCTCTTTTGCGATTTTGCGGTCGAGCTCCGGGTAGATGAGCGGTGCTGCTTCGGGCATCTGCATCGCGCCTCTTGTGGTGTCGCTGGCGAGGCGCAAGTCATTCACGCGGTTGCTCATACTGCGACTACTTTCGCCCGCTGATTTGGTGGGACATTGTCTGGTGTGCTTTGCGATCGCACGATGGGTTGAGAGGTTCACGCTTTGGGCGGAGATGGATGTGCTGTCGGTGTCTTTGGAAGCTTTGTAGCGGACAATCATGGCGAATAATCCAGCTGGCTTCTGCAAGGCTGTTAGTCTCCGAAGGCGAGGACCTGATCAGCCCGGGGAGACGGCTCACAAATAGGGTCTCGTTGACACGGTCGAGGAAGTTGTTCGTCCTGTACCGCGCTTGTATCTCAACTCCAACTCTGGCGCCGACCTCCACAGCGGCGCACACGACCATCGCGATGACGGAGGGTGCAAATCCGGCAATACCGGCGGAAATGGCAATGACGTCGAAAATGGGCGAGGCTTGGGAGGACTTGTGGAAGGTTTTGAGGAACTTGAGGAACGTTTCCTGGTCGACGCCAGTGTCTGCTAAGACCGGAGCATAGGCCCGAACAAAGCCACGGGCTTTCTTGTGTGGTCGCCGCTGTGGCAAGATCACCGGACATGGAAGAGGTCGACGAGGTGTTCCGCACGGACTGGTGGCATGCAAGGTCGAGGAAACCATAATGTCTTGGACGAGCTCATTTGTGGCTTCGCGTCTGGATTCGGCCGTAACTGTCTTGTAGCTTGGAGGCTCATCGCTGTCCGAGTGCGTTACCACTTCATCCAAGGCCCAAGCTTCGTTGTCGCTGTCATATTCGAGGGACGACTCATTGTCCGAATCTGTGTCTCCTTCGTACTGGGCTGGTTCCTTGGTATCTGCAGGGAACGAGGTAATAACTTCCTGACCAGCTGTGTCCTCATATGACGGAAGGAAGTCGCCATGTAAGTTGGCAGGACTTGGTTCTTGCGATCTCTCGAGGGGAGTCACTTGGGCTTGCTTCTGTTGCTGACCATGCTTGCGATACTCGGAGACCAAGGCAACGCCATTCCCAATAGCCCCCGAGAGCATACCCACGGCGGGCATTACTGCAGGTTTGACAGGATGTAGGTCGTTGTCCGAATATATCAGATCGAAGCAGAAGAAAGGTAATGGGAAGTGAATTGTCCACAGTTGGAAGGCATGTCGCGGCGAGACTTTATATGTACGATCCGTCAAGTCCTGGCTGAAGGAACATACTACCATAAGCTCAGCCTGAGGAGTCGCCTGCATGTCAGAGACCGACGTACCTTCTTCACGCGGTGGATCAGTCCGGGTAGCAAGCAATGGGACTAAGATGCGTTCAGCGCTCGACGATGCTCGTCCAATGCACCTGATCAGCACCGTATTGCGAAGCGGAGCCCGACTATTCGTCTGCGGACATGTATCCGCAACGATGATGCTCGAAGGTGTGTTGCTGCCTCGGTGTATGTGCTGCGCGACGTCGGCCTGTCCGAGGTGGTCGCTCGTTAGCGCTGGATCCATCCCCAACTGGTTTAGCGCTGGCCGCATTCCATCACCTGGTTTCTCGGTATTCACCAACTCTCGCACATCACCTCTGACACGACCAGTGTGCATTGCGGCGCCGGACAGTACCTAAGCATCACAACTCACGTCTACGACCAATTCTTCTATCATCACAGCGATCATGGCACTGCCACCGGAGCACTTCAAGGCGCTCGATCAGCTGCGAACGCGTCTCTCACAGCTCTCCACCTCGATCGCATTGCTTCGGAATGAATTAGAGAGGGAGCAACCACTTCCTACATGGTAGGCTTTCTCTACTGCCAAGTCACTCCCGATCTGTAGGCTGAAGGTGAGTTGCTAGGCCTGAACTCCAGACAGCTGCCTCCAATCTAGGCAGTAACCTACAGAATCTCGCGGCGACCCTCAGCTCTCAGCGCCAATTATTCTCGTCCGAACATGCATACCCACTGCCCGACTTTCCTGGACACGCACAAGAAGGTCTCCTGCAGCAGCTACTGCGAAAGAAGCTGGATCCGAAGGCAGAGGCTTGGATCAGCGAGTCGTTGGAAGGGAAAAAGACGGCGCAGAACGGTGCAGAAGATGGATCCCATGTCGTCCTTGGCACAGAGGATACTCTGGCGCTTTGGAGTTGGGCAGGGAATGCAGTGAACGAGATGCGAAGTGAAATGGAGGACTCGGGAGCGTTTCGAGATGACTACACTCTGGCGGAGCGGCAAGCGGGCATTTCGAGCGTGGTCACAGGTATCAGGAGAAACTTGGGTCGAGACATGGACAGCGAGGACGAGGACGATGAAGATGACGAGGACGAAGAAAAGGAGCCCAAAGACGAGGAGATGGATGATGGACACGATGCGGACGCCAGCGTCGTGCAAACCTCGAGTCTGAAGGGTTTCAATCCTGCGTTACCGCCGATTCCTTTGGACACCTTACTACGCTTCGCGACTGGTTCGAATCCTCTGCAGGCTGGGACGAGTAGCTGAAAACGCCCAATGCAATATACCAGAAGAAGAACAATATCCGCTGCATGGGCTCCACCGGAAGCAATGAAACGTTACTTCGTTTGGCAACCCTCAGACCGTGGGCACATGTGAAATTGACTAGTGCTAGCATTATCACAAAGCCTCCTGGTGTGGTCTTAGATGCTTCTCACCTGCAAGACTTGGTATCTCACATATGCTTATCAATTCGCGTGATGCAGCTTCAGAGGGGTCCGTCGACATATATGTCTGGCTGACTCACTGTTCTCAGTGCCGAACGACCTCATATGCCTCACATGCGCCCATCTATTCACATGGTCGCAGCTTCAGAGGCCGAGACGCACCATGCTGGCATATGCTTGGCCTGTGCTCGCTGTTCACAGGCTCCCTTGGCTGCCTTGTGCACTCATTGTTGTCATTGTTGGCGCTGACATATCTGGAAGCACAATCTTTTGTCCACACATCACCATCACCATCAGCACTCCACTCAGGCCTTGCTCTCTCTTCGAAGAACACCTGAACCAAGACAATGGCAACAAGCGCGGTACCATCAACGGCTCACTCGGCTGAGAAGCAAGCGCTCCTTGTTGCCAATGGGAAAGATCAGATCATTGGCCAGATTCAGCAAAAAGTCGACTCATACGCCCAGCGGATCCCTCACAATCACATGGTGTATATCGCCTTGACTCCTACGTACGATGTTGCGAAAGTGGTCGACGCGAGGGACAACTTCCTTGGCTGGGCTCGGTACACCTTCGAGATAGGACCTCAGAATGGCATGCCAACACTAGCACATGCAAAACTCACAAGCGGTGGGAAAATTCGGCTTCGACTGGCGGGCGCAAAGTGGGAGACGATCTCGAGTTTTCTCAAGAAGCTCCCTATCGACAAGTTTCCGCTCACGCAAACAGCTAAGCTCGCTGCATGGGAAGCGCAGTCGGCGATTTGGCAGTCAAATGGGAAAAGATTCGAGATTTTCAAACTTCCCGCTGAGCTCAGGGAGTCGATCTTCCGACATACGTTTGGCGACAAGATCGAGCCCTGGCCAATGGCTAGGTGCCGGAGAGGGCGGAAATCTGCGGCACACTCGGCCGAGACCAGTCTCCTCCGTGTCAGCCACCAAATGTACTTGGAGGTGACCCAAGTGATGCACTCTCAGGCCCTGTTCCTCGTCGAGCACCTTCCGATTTTCGACAAAATCGTGCAGAACCATGCTCTTAGCGCCGGCGTCAGGCGTATGAGCATTGGGCTCAGGCATGAGAACTTCTTCAAACTTTTCGGAGATGCCTCCTTCGAATCCTCCGACGGCGGATGGTTCGCAAACAACAATGTCGACCAGTTCATGCCAAGCCCTCGGCCGACCGTGCAGTTCTTGCGGCACATGGATCTGAGGCAGCTAGTACTGGTCATATCCCCTCCGCCACGCTCTGGAGTCTATCCGTATACGGTCTGCCAGAAGCACATCGTCGACAAAATCTTCGAAGCCGCCCTGCCTTGGATCAGCGGACATCCCGTCACCGTCATGGGATGGGTCAAGCAGTCGCAGAAGGAAGAATTCGAGGGGAAATGCGCTCAAGCCCGCCGCGAGTACCTCAATTGGCACAGGGAGTGGGCGTACGACGACGAATTGACTCCGCTCGTGAGCTACCACGAATGGATGGATGATGACGGCGGAGTGAGTCTCACGGAGGATCTACTGGGGGAGGATGATGATCAGGAGGAGACATTCGAGGAGTATCCTCCACGGTGCACATGCAAGCACAGCTGCGACTACGACCTTTGGTCTCCGTGGGAGGACGACGACGCTATCGAGATCGAAGGCGAGGTTTGATTCACAGACATCGACCGATCAGAAATCGATCGACAAAAGCAATGGCGTCGGGGCTGTACGTACGAAGGTTTTTCCTTTTGAGAATGGGATTTGTCGTTTCTAAAAGCATGAACTTGTATATTATTGACAAGTCCAAACTAGTCGTCTATGAACGTAGTCGTGGAAATAGATCAGCGGAACCAGTTATGTTGTCCAGAATCTTGAGGTCCCACCGCTTTCGCCGTCGAGGACGTCTGGACATATATCGTTCCTGTTGGCCATGTCGACCAAACCTCTCTTTACTCCGACCACGTTCGATCATCGAAGTACGTTCGAGCGCGTGCAACTGCTAAAGCTGAGAGAGGTGCAGGAGCTCCCGTCATTGCTACGATGCGGTCAAGATACGAGAAAGCGCGAATTGCTGAACTTGAACTTGATCAACCATCGAGTGTCTCTTGCCTGGCAAGTCCACCTCGGGGCTTCCTCACTCACTCACGCTTTTTCGGAACAAGCACAGGACTGTGAATGCGAACGGTCACGGAGTTCAGTCGCGTGACCTTGACTGAGAAGACCATTTCTAAGCCTACAGTACTTCACATCCCATGACCCGCGCGGCATGGCACAGACTACGCCCCAAGTGACCCAATATCATGCGGTCGCCATCACATTGGCAAGCGCAGCCGCAGCTTTCGGGATATACACCATCTACACGAGCTACTCGGAGCAGACGGCCAACAGCACTCTACAGCGAAGTAACGCAGTACACCGCCCGGGACGCCAAACAGGAACCGGTCAACCCATCACATTCGAGTGGATCGCTCCGAGCGACACCGCACAGCTGGGCGGCATCAGTATTCGCCGAGCTAATCGACCGATTACCGTTTTATTCTTCGGTATCACTCCATTCCCGACGACAGAGGAGCTTCGACGATCATACGCAGATCCAGAGCACCTTCGCGACGAGCTGCGGCGATCTGCTTTGGACACGATCCTGGAAATCTTACTTGCCTACACTGATCGTGCGGAAGTCCCTCAGATAGGTCCTGTCATTGAGCGAGAAGGATTCGACGACATCATGGCAGCCATCATCTCGCGTGACGCACCGCGTCTCCTTAGTCTGGCCACTGACATCCCTCGGATCATGGGTCTGGGTGACGGAATTCATGCAGATGCGGTGTCGAGGATCAGGGAGATTGTTCAGCACGAGAACTGGGCTGCTGGGCCGCGGCGAGAGTCCGGATCCGGATCAGACGACGATGTGATCAATCCTAGTGAGACAGACATGGAGATGTTAGACATGGCCGATCCTGGAGCAAGAGACCCTGGCCATGGTCTTCGCGGTCTACTCTACTACATTGCCGAAGAGGACGCTTTACGCAAGGCCTACGAGCACCGAGGCATTCGCTGTGAAGGTTGCTCTCAAATGCCAATTCGCGGCATCCGGTATCACTGCCTGAATTGTCCCGACTTTGATCTTTGTGCGACCTGCGAGGCGCATACGATACACCAGAAGACACACGTCTTTGCGAAGATCAAGATCCCTCTTCCCGTGCTATCACAGCCTACCAAGGAGTACAGGCTTTGGTATCCAGGCGACCCGAGAAAGATTTACCCGACCCTAAACGCCACTTTGAGGAAGAACCTCATGGACCTACATGGGCTTGAGGCGCCGCAATTGGATGCTTTGTACGACCAGTTCACATGCCTGGCGAACGCTCCGTGGCGGGAAGATCCTTCGGGCATATCAAGTGCAATTGACCGTCGTGCTTTTGACAAGGCCATGTCTTCGGAACGATGGAACAATCGCTTTTCGCCGAATGCCATGCTGGACTGCATTTTCGGTCTATACGATGAAGATCGCAACGGTCTCATCGGTTTCCACGAGTTCATCGATGGCGTTGCATACCTTCGCGGCCCGAAGCGCTTTGCATCTCTCCGGCGAGCCATTCGGGGATTCGACATGGATGGCGATGGTTTTGTGGATCGACAGGATTTCATTCGCCTGTTTCGAGCAAAGTTTGAGATTCAGAAACAATTGATCAGAGACTCCACCGAAGCCCTGGAGCCAGAGCAGACTCGGCGAGGCTGGGAAGTCTTGAATTCTAGCCAGCCCATCAGTTCGATCTTCTCCGATGAAATGATCCCTCAAAGCGAGGAGCGGCCCCGGCGGGGCAAAGTCGAAGTCAATGGAGACATGCGGCCACTGAACGGTGCGATAGGGAAGACCATACTGGACGACGATGACCCTTTTCCGCGAGGACCTGATGCGGGAGCCGGTGGGAGACCACCAGCCCCAGAACAGGCACAGGATGTGCTTCGGCAACATCTTATGGCCTTCGAAGATCTTCTCTACAGTAGTGAGGGCGCCAGTCAGAACATGGACCGAGTCGACGGCATGGTACAGGCCTTGGATCTTTCCGCGTCTGGGGCATCGGTATCCACCGCCGGAGAAAGTGATGATGTCGGAAGCGAAGAAGACTATTTTGAGCCTTACATTCAAGACGTGCTGTGGAGCGCTGCAGAAGAAGGCTACCATGAGATCCTGAACCCTCTGTTCGTGCCCAAAGAGATGGAAAGTGCACAAATTGACGGGAGTCGCGAGGACCGCAAGAAGTGGCGCCGTCAGATCGATGAGTACGTCGCCAGAGAGGGAACTGTTCTTGACCGTCTCGGAATGGTCGAATCTGCATCGATGGCGCGCAGCGTCGAGCCTGTCCGAACTTCGGGCGCCTTCGTGGCGATCGACAGGCCTGAACAGGCGCCTGTCTTTCGTGGCGAAATCGTGCCTACAGACTGGAATAGCCTGGCAAGGCTTGAGGCAGACATCCCTGCAGCTCCCCTCGAGCAATTGCTTGCAACTAGTGGTTATGGCGTACTCGGAGAGAACGTTGAGCCCGATAATGGCCCAAGGGCTGCTTCGCTTGGTGCTTCTACTATATGGAACGGCAATCGTCCTCAAACGGCAACTTCACCTCTTCGGACTGTGCTGTCCAACGTTGAGAACGGAACTGCGACGGGAGAATTCAGCTCGAAGACCCCAGACAGACCCGAGAAGCCGGAACAGACGCCTGAAGCAGAGACCCCAGCACTCGAACTCCCAGACAAGAAGCAGCTCCGCATATGGGCCATCCTGGATGCCATGGAGAAACAACAAGAAGAAAATGGAGGACCGGCACGGCTAAGTTGTGCCGACGTCGAGAGGATCATTGTCGAGAAGGACGATCAGGCGCTCCGGGGTATGGTCAAGTCGTGGCTGGAATTTGCGAGCTTTTGATCAAGCATGTGCATTCATTTCGACATTCATTATCGTACTGCTGATATTGGCAAAGCGTAGATACCCTTGCACAGCTGAATTGGTTTGCTGACTGTCGTTCAGAGCACGCTTGCCATCGAGACTACTACATTTCTTCAAACTGTGTACGGCGCAATCTCACGTCCTGCAAGCCATTGATGGCTCTGGCGATTGCAATCACGTTGCTCCGCATCCCACGCCCGAAATTCGAATGCGCAATTGATCGACCGGGCCACGGTAAGCTGATATTCACGTGCCATCGGTAGGAGGTGGCCCCGAGGCAGTTGAACTGAGCCGCTGTACGCGGCAGACGAGATCTTCGCGCAGAGAAATCTCCGTCCTGCACACCAACCAAACCCGGATTTTGCTGCTGCTCGACTTTTCAATGCGCTTCCCATACCGCAAATCCTGTCATGCAGCCAGGCGAGCATTTGGAATCTCGCTAGGATGCATGTACATTGTACAGGCGCGCTGAACTGCGGACCCGGTTCGCCTGCCACTTTAGCACGCTCCGACTTTCTAGAGCGGCTCCGTTGCAATCGTGTGAACCTTAATCGCCTACATCCCACATCGCTTCCTTTGTCATCAAGTCCAACTACGGAGGAACGCGACGTTGCCACCGGCAGGCCAAGGCTGGAAGTTCGGTACCAGAGCCGATGTCACCGAACCAGTCATCATCCTTTCACGAAACAGCCGCTCGCACCACGGCTTCTTCACAGTATGGGACCCGGTCAACTACGAGCTCCACAGCTTCACGCCACGGCCGGGAGATGTTCTGGACGCAACGCTTTCCCTTCCCATCACCGCTGGTGCCAACGACTGCTCGCTTTCGTTGGCTGGGACAAGAGCAGACGCGGAAAAGTCGCCATGGAAAGGCTCCTCATAGAGTTCATGAAGCACGCAGGGACAAGAACCGGTTGACACGCTATGAGGCTATGACTGGCATTTCCCCACATCGAGCCTCTCAGTAATGCTTCGCTTGAATCGCTTCGTATCCAGGCGAGAGATTCACCATGTTCGGCGCAGGCAGGCGACCTTTGCCAGACTAACATCTCTGGGGAACAGTGCCATTGATACAACGCTGACCCGCCCCCAAATATCTGCTTCATCCTCGATCGCCTCGATCGATCTGCCGTCAGCAACCCGTCACTCGTTCAGTCGCAGCGGCAGGACGCAGGTTCGCAGCAACTGGGCGAGTCATTCGCGGATCGTGAAGCACAGTATCCCTGTCACCGGATCTGACAGACGTCTTCCAGGATGCCCGGGAATCTCGTACTGCCTCCTCCGGAAGTCATTGCGGCATGGCCTGGTGAGTGATATGATAGCAGGAAGGGTGATATCAACACCATCGCTAACGAGCTCGATCTGCAGCACCGAACCATGTCGACCCAGTCGTCAGGACGTGGATGCCTGCGTACATGGGAGTGCTGCAAGCGGTCACGACTGTGCTGCTGTCCACGAGATTGTTCCTTAGATCACGGAGGAAGGCGGGCGCATTGGGTATCGATGATGTGAGTCGATTGTAACTTCCATTTCAAATCTTGTACTGACCATCTGATCCAGGCTCTGCTTGTCTTCGGATTCCTCGGTGGGGTGATGTTCTCAGCCGTCTCTGTATTGAGCACGGAACGATATGGTTACGATAGGCATATCTACGACATCGACTTCACGCAAGTGACGAAAACGGCGCTCATGGCTTGGCTCGCTCAAATTGCCTTCCTTGTGAGCACATCGGCGACTAAAGTCTCGGTGCTGCTGTCCTACCGACGAGTGTCATCGGGGTCGTTGAATCGCTACTGGAAGGTACGTCGCTGTCTGCCACCAAAGCCTGCAGCGAGGCGCTGACTCTACCGCAGTGGGGTACCATTGGAGCCATTGTATTCACGGTGAGCTACTGTGTGGCATTTATAGGGGTGTTGATCTTTGGTGAGTGGTGTCGACGCCTCTTGATTTAAACACTGCTGATGCTTATGCCCTTTGGTACCTAGGCTGCAACCCGGTCGACGCGTACTGGAGAGCATACGATCCCATCTACGCGACCACGGTCAACTACCGCTGCGTCCCATCCAAGTTCCTCAACCCGCTGGCCGGCGGAATGTCCGTCGTGAGCGACTTTTATGCAGTGATCTTACCTTTGGGTCTCCTGTGGAATCTCAACATCAGCAAACGACAACGCTGGGCTCTCAATGCTGTATTTTCGCTGGGCTTCCTAGTGGGGTTTGCTGGCATTGCCAGAACTGTGTAGTAAGTTCCATCCACCACTCCGCCTTGCTTCCTCAACACGTCACTGACCCGACTCAAAGTCTGCAAAAGTTAGGCCACACCTGGGATCTCACATGGGTAGGCTTCGACAACTTAGTCTGGGCCCTCCTCGAGACCCAACTCGCTATCATATGCGCCAGCATGCCAGCGCTGCGCATCTTCTTCCGCCATTTCTTCAAATCCACAGCGACTCACTACAGCAACAGCGGCAGCGGCAGCAGCAGCGGTAACACCTATGATACCAGCGAAGAAGCTGCCGATGGGGCGAAGGTTTTGAGTACCGTTCCGGCGGAACAATGCTCGGCTAGGGATGGAGATGCTGATGGCTTCGTGCTTGGAAACACGGAGCAGGGCTGGATGAATACAAGTGAGAAGGTAGCGGTACCCGAACGACCGGTGGTCAGGACCGCATCGGAATATGAGGCATTGGCATTGGAGGAGATACAGAAGTTCAAATCTTCGAATCTGTATACTGGATGGCGCAATTCGTCGGAAGAGGATGTGAAATCGCATTGTAGATCATGACGGACTGATGGAACTACCAAATGCAAAGTTATTCACCATCATCATCTGTGGCCTTGACAAAGCACATGTTCGCAGGACGCCTGGCTAGGGTCACAGGGAGCACGATGTCTGGCTTGTCGAATGGTAAATAGGAGAACCGCTCGTTCTCCGGTCGTCTGTCAGTAAAATGAACAGAGTGCAATCATACGTTGTCGGTGATATCACAATCATTTGCTCATAAACGCTAACTCGCAAGCATAAAGATATGGCGACTACGCGGAGGTTGTCAAGCTAAATTGAGTGCGGACAGAAGACAATCCCAGGAAAGTTTTGAGAAACAAAAAATAATCCGCCAAGTGCTGCCATTTCACATGAAGCATCCGCCGTTCTTGGTCTGCTGTCTCTGCAGCTCAAGGAAGGTGAACTCATCGTGACCCGGGACCATTTTGCCCTTCGTCAAGCGTTCCAATTGCTTCAATCTCTGCGTTGAGCGGAACCTGTTGCACACGTCAGTATTCGTTCTAGGTCCAGCTACGTCCTCCTCATTCACCCACCAAGCCGGATGATCCCGGGCGAGCCAGCCTTGAGATATTCCGTCTCTCCAATTCTCGATGACATGGCAATGGTCGGAGATGAAGAAGAACGTCCCACTCTCGGGCATGTTGATCTGCATACCGATCAAGCCGTCTGTGTGACCGGGAAGGTGGTGTAGCGGGATACCCTGGCAGAAGTCCACTGAGAATGGTCAGAGTCGGATGAGTCGACAGACATGCTCACAAAGCCTTACTCCTTCGGTCATCAAATGTCTTCCAATTGCTTTAACAAGGATGGTCAGTAGGGCTCCTTCCGCATTGAGTAGTTTGCCGGGCAGTAGGCAAAACTTTAATGGAACTTACAGGTCGAGCTTCAGGTAATGTTTCAGGTACACTCCATCATCCGCACCGGTCGCCACTGACCAGAAAGCAGATCTCAATTCCTTGTCCTTGTGGTTGTCCATCAAGGTCAGCTTGGACGTTGTACATATGTACCCGATGTCACACAAAGGCACGAACGCAGCCGCTTCCCGTCACAGCGCACGCGCTGGCAATTGCATGTACGCATGCTCTTGTATGACACTGGATCTTTTTGACTGATCTGTCAACTGACGACAACTTACATGCACCCAGATCTCGATGTCCGTCCTGTCCAAGAATAGATCAAGTTCACCGGCGTGGTCAAGATGAAGATGTCCAATGATGATCTTCTTGATATCCTCTATCTTGTGACCCGTCGCTTCCATCGCCACGTCCAACTCGTGCTGAGGCTCTTATCTCACTCTCGCGAAAACGTCGGACAGCGCTGGGCCCCAGACCGTCGGGTAGTCCTTGCCACACCGGGTCTCCCACAGGATGAGACCCTCGATCGGGTGATCGATGAGAACACAGTACATGGCAGCGCTCGCCGCTTGTTCACCGTCGGGATGTCTTTGGTGCTGTGCAGCGACGTATTGCCGGCGCGCAGGACAAATCCTTCGTCGGCATCCAGCCATCCGACTTCGAGGAGGTGGAATTTGGTGGCGATAGGCGCCACGTTTGATACGTGGTTCGGCACGGCACCAGCGTCGAGTTGCTGCCGAATCGCAGTGGATGTGGGCGCCATGGCGGCGTGCTTTCAGCGGTATTGTAGAAGTCGATCGTCTGGGTGAGCGCTGCTTTCAAGTCGCACGCGCGAGATTGCAGCCGGTCACATACATATGTGCTCTCTCCATTTTCCTCGCGGGATTGGCCTCCGCTCGCTAATTTGGACCATTGTTCATGCTCCCCAATGCCCTCGTGCGTACAGATGAGGGGAAGCATGGGTATGAGATAGACTACATATGGGAGCGGGGATCTGATGTGCCAATGTTACCAATCATCAGGGGACTCGTGGTTGACGAACCTATTCGCTACGCGGAATCCGCGGCGAACAGGGTGCAAGCGTGCAAGCGATCCGACGGAGACGGTACTTCAACCCCGCCCCGGGAACTCGGCGCTTCTCATACAACCAGGTGTAAGGTATGTTCTCAGACCGAGTCAGACGAGGCGGTTGTGACCTGTCGTATCCTTGCGGAAGTACAGCAGGACAGGCCAAGCCCGTCATTATGCCGTACACTTGGGTACTCGATTGCGGTGCGGCGCTTATACGAAATGCAAAAGCTGCATTCGGCAGATGGGGAATCGCGCGATCGTTGTGGGCGTGGGGGTGGTGCAAGACGTGGAGTAGAGTTTTGGGCCCAAAGGTGGCTGAGGTAGGTCACAGGTGATCCGACTGCCGAGGGATCCTGGTCTTTGGCCTCCTTCGTCCATGAACAACATCACGAATGTTCCAAAAATGTTCGGCAGACTCATCGGACTTGTCCGATCTCCCCGTTCCAACTCCCCATACTACCCAGCATATGCACAGCGGAAGTCCTGCAGACTGCAGGCATCGTGCGTCCGAATCTACTGCGCGCCCTACGATTGACTGACATGAAAAAAATGATCGATCACATTTGACAGGTTGACAGTGTTCACGGAGAATACGGGAAGCAGCACTGCACTGATACTGTACGAAGTAGCTGCACCGCGGACGATGAATTCCGAGCTTGATCACTTCTGACCGCGGGACGAAGGCACGCAATGGAGGCCAACAGTTCCGAGAGCGAGCAGCGAGCATGGCAATGGAACAAGAATAGCAAACCAGCTCGGGTTCGCGGACGGCGTGGTCGTTTTTTTACTGTTGTGCCCGGACTGCCCGCATCTACTCCACGCTTGCCAGCGGGAGTTACACGCACCATGTGTCATGTGCAAGCTTGGGTTCGCGGCGGCCATGGTCCCAAACTATATCGACGTGGGATGTATCACTTATGCTGGAGCATTGGGCCGATCCCCTTTGCATCATCTAGCCATCCGCGTGACTACTGTATGTTCCCTCCCGTCATTCCTTTCGTACATGGACCCGCCTGGGTGGATTGTGCTCGATTCTTGACTGATCAGGGTGCATTTTGTGATATCTGTCGAGTCGTGCGGCCTATGTAAGAAGTGGTTGCTGCCGGCTGTTCGTGTCTTGGGTCAAGTTCACTCTCGATCCTCCCACATACATCCTGCAGTTTGGCACTCTTTCAGCGTCTCTCTTTTTGCTTTGCCTCAATTGTTCTGTGGTCCTCCCTTACCCGATACTCTCCCACGCTCTCGTCAGAAATGTCTCCTCTCATCATCGAGGACCATAGCCCGAGCGTATCACCTACACGCAGAGCTCGTTCAAGCTCATTCGTGCTGTCTCCAGCGCGGCCACAGGATGCTCCTCGGCTCGCCGAGATCGAGTTCTGCGCCTTCGCAAATGAGAAAACGAACCATCTTCTTTCGTACAGAGACCCTCGCAAGAAGAGCCACTTCAAACGCACAGTTCGTTGCTATCGCAGACTTCTTCGAGCCAACCGCGGAGCCAACGCTTGTATTGTTCGTTTCTTGAAAGTGACGGATGCGGAGACAGGAAAGATCATCTCGTTCGCCAAAGCAGAGATCAAGGCGTACAACGAGGCAGAGCTCGCCAGTCCGCTTGATACCGGACATGAGGGAGAGCCAGATATGAACAGGGAATGGTTCGCTGATAATGCGAAGTCGAGGCGTGCTCATGTCGGCACTCGAGCCCACCTTTGTAAGTAGCATGATGAGCACAACAATCGTTGCGACGACTGACACTTCCATAGATCTTGGCATGGTCGCTACCCAGCCGGAATACCAGCAACGCGGTGCAGGTACCATGGTTCTCGAACCCATGCTTGCGGAAGCCGACCGATACCGCCTCGAGTGCTATCTCGAAGCGACCGATACGGCCAGGCCGCTTTACGAGAAACATGGCTTCGTTGCCATCGACGAGCTTCGCTTCGACCCAGCAAAATACGGCTATTCCGGTTACAAAGTCGAGCGACAGACTGTGATGGTCCGTGGAGCGCTAGACTCTCGTGGAGTGAGGCAAGAGGTGAGACCGCGGACTATCGAGACAAGTCCAGTATAAGCGATGCTTTGCTATAGTGTTGGAGGTCAGGGGTACACGCGCGCTGCACGAGCATGAAAATGTGAGGAGCGGAGTGGCATCTCCGAAAAGCTGGTTGATCTTTGGTCGGCTCGAGCTGGCGTCTGACGAATCTGAGAGAGTTGGTCTCTTGTGATCTGAGAGGGAATTGTGCGTTTGGTGTCTTTCGCATGGACGACACCTCACGCTCCATGGCGTTTGGGGAAGGAGGATGGGCGGGCTTTTGCTGTATTTAGATGGCCAGCTGTATTGCATGTATGCTGTTAGCGACTGAATGATTGTCAACTTTACCATGTGTTTGGAGATTCGAATAGTCCATTCCCGATGAAACAAAGCAATCTGCAGTCGAGTGAGGCATCATGTACTGCAAATGTTGGATGACTGGAGAGGGATGAGATAGTTCTAGTGGAGTGAGATGGTCGGGCTCTTCTCCGGGCCTGTTAGTCTATTCTAGCGCGGTGTTATGTCATCTAGGTCCCCTCTCGCAAACACACTTGAGCATTCACGGTTCCCCGGTCGCAAACGAAGACATCTCCCAGGAACGACTCGACCATCATGTCTCTCAGCGCACCAGGAGGCGCTCCGCCGATCAATGCAGAAGAGGCCGATAACTATGAGGAGATCGAGAAGCAATTCGCAGTGAAAGGTATGCCCTCCTACGTGCGCCGACCATGATCTTCGCCTGACGGCAAAACAGTCGTTGAGCACATGTCAACATATTGGTCGATCCTTGAAAAGCTCCCAGGCTCCAAACTGCGACTCACGAAAATGGACGACGAGATCCTCGAGCATTTCAACTCGGAATTCCCGGACTTTGATCTCAAAGCTACCATCAACGAGGACGACATGAAGAGCAAAGCAGGGAAAGAAAAGTGGAGGAATTTTATCAATCAGTACGAGAACAAGGTGGAGGACTACAACTTTGGCACAATGCTACGAGCGAACGCTGCGGAGGAGTACGGACAGGAAGGGACGATCTTTGGTAAGCGGGTTGAACGGTAGCCAAGCAGAAGCTTTCTAACAACTGGCAATAGCTGTGCGGATGCAGTTCTATGCGATTGAGATCGCGAGGTAAGTTTGAGCTATCGACACGTATGTGAAAGCTTCAGCTGGCTGACTCCGAGTGTAGAAACCGAGCTGGATTGAATGACTGGGTGTACGAGAAGGCGACTGGCAAGAAGGCGTCGTGAGCCGGAGCAATGTCAGGTTGAAAGTCTTCAGCCGAGCGGTTCGTCTGGAGGTGGGCTCTGCGTGCAATGTCAGACGGGATACATTATTGATCCGCTTGAAACTACTCCGGTCATACTCAAGGCTTCGAGACGCTCCTCCAGTCAGCACTCGCCACGGGTCAACTCGAGAATAGCGGTCGCTACGATGAGGGTTGGAGGACACATGGTGCGTAGTTCTTCAGAAGTTGCAACGAGATACGATCATGAATGAAATGTGGCGCCAGGCAAGTATATACCTGACACGATGCGTCGCCTTGGCAAAAAGAACAATACTAGTCGGACATTCTTTGGTCTCCCACCCGCTTCGGTAAATCACGAGTGGCATCTCAAAGCACCTCACTTCAGTTCTACCATGGTCCGTGCAACTCCATGTTCGCCCTAAACACATCACCATTTCTCACACCTGCAGACTCCCGAGCACTTTCGCAAATCAGCGCAATGCCAGCATGACGGACGCCAAACAGACGGACCGGAAGAGACACCGGCGTCTTGGATCGGACGAAAGCGCAGCCAAGTCAAACGTAGACTCAAACGCAGCAGCCAACCCTGCCAGTGGCGAGAAGAAAGCAGCGCAATGGCGGTCCCTCTTTGCTTTCACGACCCGGAGCCAATTGCCCTTACTCAGTGTTGGAATCATAACATCAATAGCGGCCGGCGCGATGGGCCCTGCGCAGAACAGAGTCGTTGGTTGGCTGTACCAAGGCTTCACGGACTATGCCCAAGGGACCATTGATGGCGATGAATTCATGCGAAAGCAGCTGAAGTATGTCCTGTACCTGACCCTTATCGCCATTGTCAGCTGTGTCCTTCACAGTGTCGACTTTGCAGCATGGCTGGCATTTGGAGAGTTGCAGGCGAAGAGCGCGCGCGATCGACTGTTTCACGGCTTGCTCGACAAGGAGATCGAGTGGTACGACATGCGCAAGAATGGCATCGGAGCAATGCTGCCTCGTTTGCAGGCACAGATCCGCGAACTGCAACTCGCCGTGTCTCAGCCAATGTCCTCACTGTTCACGCTGAGCTCGACCGCCGTTCTATCACTCGTCCAAGCCATGGTCGTCTCCTGGAATCTCACATTGGTAACTCTCGCGACCGTTCCTCTCATCCTCGGCCTGGTCATTTGGTGCTCGCATGGCATGGAGAGGA
This sequence comes from Zymoseptoria passerinii SP63, assembly GCA_000223825.2. NCBI lineage: Eukaryota > Fungi > Ascomycota > Dothideomycetes > Mycosphaerellales > Mycosphaerellaceae > Zymoseptoria > Zymoseptoria passerinii. The sequence continues at coordinate 6,093 of AFIY01001517.1, read as the reverse complement.
ATCTTGCCAAACAAGACGAGTGTCTCAACGAGGCGCAAAAGTACACGACCAGCGCCTTTGCATCTATCGACACCGTCAAATGTTTCAACGGGCAAGAGATTGAAGCGGAAAAGTACAGTGTCAGGGTACAGAAAGCCGCGCAATTGTACGCATGGGTTGCGCACGCCAGCGCGCTCCAGATGGCTCTCGTGGTGTTGCTCTCGGTGTCCATGTTCGTGCAAGGCTTCTATTATGGTGGAGTACTCGTTCGCAAGGGAACCATCAACTCCGGCGATGTCATCACCACCTTCTTTTCTGCTGTTGGCGCCTTCCAAGCAATTCAAGGTATCCTCCCTCAGATGATCGTTTTCGAAAAGGGTCGCGCAGCTGGCTCAATCCTGCGGACCATCATGGCTCAGGTCCTCAAGGACCCTAGCGCGAAAAGTTCAAACGGCTTGCTCCGTCCGGACACTTGCAACGGCGACATCGATGTCAGAAATCTGACGTTTGCATACCCGGCCAGACCAGATCTTCCCGCGCTGAAAGATGTCACCATGTTCCTCAAGGGTGGCGAGTTCACGTTCCTCATCGGGAGGAGTGGTTCTGGCAAGAGCACTATAGGACAGTTGTTGATGCGCTTCTACACTGCGCCCAATGGTCGAATCTCCATCGACGGCCAGTCATTGGACTCGCTCGACACCAACTGGGTGCGATCTAACATCACGCTGGTCGAACAAACCAGTCTACTGTTCAATGATACGGTGTACAGAAACATTGCCTTTGGAGCAATAGACTACACAAACAAGAGCAGGGCAGAGGTCTTGAAGGCAGCGGAATTTGCACTTCTCCAATTGATGATTACTGATTTGCCCCAAGGACTTGACACGCCAGTCGGGTTCAAGGGTGGTTCAATGTCCGGTGGACAGCGTCAGCGCATGGCTCTGGCGAGAGCAAGGCTGCGAGATACACCAATTCTGATCCTTGATGAGTCCACGAGCGCTTTAGATCAGATCAGTCGGACCTTGATGATGGAAGCCATTCGGTCTTGGCGGAATGGGAAGACTACGATCATCATTACTCACGATATCGGACAAATCATGCCAGATAACTACATGTATCTTCTCGAGGACGGAAAAGTAGTCCAGGAAGGTCACCGGAGACACCTGGAGAAATCGAAGACGGGACCCTTCCAAGGCTTTCTCTCGGAGTCGCAAAAGGCCCTCGTCTCACCTCTCGATGATGACGATGAAGATGATTATGGCTCGGAAGATGGCTGTTCGCCAACTACTTCCTTGGACTTCTTTGCAATGTTCGCAGATCCGTCGGATACCCGCATAGATCCTCTCGAAGCTGAATTGTACGCCGGAGAGAACATCAAGTCAACAAATCAAGTGCCCTCTGTCTTTAAGGACGGCAGTCCGCTGCTCGGTATGCGATCGTATGCGAACAACGGCAATACGACGTCAGCGTTTGCATCACCTTGGCTGCGCTATAGCACACTGGAACCTCTCGGCCCAAGTAAGAAGCCTCGACCGACATCTCGAATTGATCCGGCCACGGCTCCTCCCGCGACGGCTGAAGGCCCGGACAATTCTCGAAGACACACGCAGGTCTTTGAAAAGCTCGTCGCGGACACTGGCGAGTTTGCTGCGAATGCCAGGCGAGGCTCATTTGGTGTTGCAAGAGTACGACGCCCGGTTGAAGCACAGCAACCTATGAAGCCGATCGCCGAAGACGAGGACAACGGATGGACGCCGGAAGACGAAGAGGACGAAGGGGAGTCCTCTTCGGCGAAGGAGCAGAAGACGCTCACAATCATCTCCAAGACCTTGTGGCCGAGTCTTGACTGGACCGCAAAATTCTACCTGATACTAGGATTGTGGGGAGCCACGGTCCACGCCGTTGGCACTCCAATCTTCGCCTATTTCATCTCGAAACTGCTTGCAACGTATACTGCACCGGGCGGCGATCCTAAAGGCGCACTACTGTGGTCGATGATGGTGGTTGTAATTGCGTTCTTGGACGCAACACACACTTACATGTTTCGCTTCTTGCTCGAAGTCGTCAGTCAGGCTTGGGTGGACTATCTTCGCGTGGATGCCTACGCCCGAATTCTCGATCAGAATCGCGAGTTCTTCGAGTTGGAACAGAATGGAGTGTCCAGGTTGACGGAAGGTCTGGATCGCAATGCGGAAGAAATGCGGAATCTGGTTGGTCGCTTCGCTGCTCTGGTTTGGGTTGCCTTTACGATGATCTCCGTCACAATTGTCTGGGCTCTGGTCGTGTCGTGGAAAATTACTCTCATCGCTCTGGCAGTCACTCCATACATATGGGGCGTCACCCAGGCCTTCGCAGCCGTGACCGACAAGTGGGAGAACTTGAGCAACAACGCTGCAGAGGTCGCTGGAGCCATCTTCAACGAGACGTTCACCAACATCAAGACCGTGCGAGCGTTGACCTTGGAATCGCACTTTTTGTCCAAATACTCGCGAGCAACCAATGCAGCATTGAGAGTCGGCGTGAAACGATCGTTTTACACCGGCCTCTTCTATGGACTTTCCGACTCTGCTGGCGAGTTCAGCGTCGCGCTGATCTTCTTTGTGGGAGTCAAGTTCGTTCGGTCAGGCACATCTGTGACCGATGTGATCATGGTGTTCACCCTACTCATCTTCACGATTGGCAATGTCAGCGCTGTACTCGCCTACATTCCACAATTGGGATCCTCCAAGGATACAGCCATGCGTCTTCTTCGCCTCGCAAACCTTCCGAAGGACTCCCACGAGCATCAAGGCGACACACGGATCGTGACAGTGGGCGACATTGTTTTCGAGGACCTGATCTTCGCTTATCCAACACGACCGGAGCAGATCGTCCTCAAGAACATCAACCTTCGCCTCCATCCAAGCACAACTACAGCCATCGTTGGAGGTTCCGGCTCGGGCAAGTCTACGATTGCGAATCTCCTCGTGGATCTTTACAGTACGTCCTCCGTCCCAGGCTCAAAGAAAGGTGACCTCACCTTCGGTGGCCGCGACATGCAGCACATATCGACGCCATCCCTACGCTCTCTCATCGTCACAGTCTCGCAAACACCCACCTTGTTTGCCGCCACTGCCGCGGAAAACATCGCCTACGGACTGCCAGCAGACTCCCGCGACAACACACCTGAAAGTATCGCCGATGCCGCCCGTCGGGCTGGAATTCACGATTTCATCGTCTCTCTGCCTCAAGGCTACGACACGCTCATTGGCGACGGCGGACTCGGACTATCCGGAGGTCAAGCACAGCGAATCTCGATCGCTCGCGCGTTAGTCCGAAAGCCGGCAGTGCTCATCCTCGACGAAGCTACATCTGCTCTAGACGTCGAATCGGCCAATCTGGTGCGTCAAACGATTCGGAACCTCGTCCGAGACCATGGTCGAGACATGACCGTCTTGATCATCACGCATCATCGTGACATGATGGAGATGGCGGAGAGGATCGTAGTGATGGACCAAGGAAGGATTGTGCAGGAGGGCACATTCGACGAGCTGGCTTCGGTGGAGGGACCATTGACGCAGTTGTTGAGTGGAGGAGAGTGGGCCGGTGGCATTTCGCAAAAGACGATTAAGCCAAAGAAGGTCAAGAGGAGGAGTATACCCGTGCTGAACAATGTGCGTTGGAGCAGGCAATCCTCGCCGGCCGGCCGATTCTCACTGGCTAGACAGCCGTCGTCGGACAGGTTGGCGAGGCATACTCTAACTCTGAGACGACTTGATCCCAACGGGGGCAGTAACGCGTAGCAAGCGAGACGAAGGACATGCATGATTCGAAGTAATTTCTCATACATCTGTCAATATAGCGTGGGGTTTCTTCTCTTCATTCCTCGCCGTAGATCGAAGCACATTGTCTTCGCCGCGCCGCCCGTTTCCCAGACAGAGCCTTCGTGTGTAGACATGGGTATCATCCCTCATTCCGCTTGCTCCCAACCAGATTTCGTTGACGCCTTTTCAATGAACCTGTTCACGAACGAACGCCTTTCGACTCAGAGCTCGACTCGAGACCTTCAGTCCCGGCGATCCCCCCAATCATCACCTCGCGCTAGCGGTGATCCCACCTTCCTGTTCGGATCGACATAAGATATCTCTTGATCCACCGACTGCCGCTTGATGATCTCCAGCGGCGGCTGTCTCATGGCAGCAGCACTCGACTTTCTCCCTCCCCATATCACACCAAACACACCTTCGTTCTTGATCCTCGGATCGGTCTCCAAATCTGCCATATGTACGGCTTGCATGGGATCTTCCTCGCAGTCGCGATCGACGCGTAGCATTCCGTGGCCACCATCGCCGTCCCAAACACTGTCGTTTTGCTGGCGGAAGCGGAATGGGCTGTTTTTGCTGGAGGGTGCCGAGGTATTGCTGGAGCCCGGGTCGCGGCGGGAATTATCGGGAGAGCGCAGCGAGGATAATCTGTAGGAGATAATGCTCGTCATACGGGCGATTGGGCGGTGGATTAGGGCTAAGGGGTGGATGTCAGTTTCATGGAGATGCGAAAGGATCTGACCTTGGACTCACGCTTGAGAGCAGGGGCGCAAGCACATATCTGTGAGCGATCCTCGTCAGTGGCATTCAGACCCTGTGGATGCTGATCTATACTCACCACAGCAACATCGATCTCAATAGCCGCAGCGATCCACAAAGGGTACGAGTACCAAGTCGTGTCCCAGCTGTCGATCAAGGACTTCCAGATGAAGTATGTTCGTACGACTCCAGCAATCGTGACCACGAAGCCCAGACCAAGCAGGAAACAGACTTCGACTCTTTGTTTCAGCGGCATCTTCAGACGCATGACCAGTGGAATTGGTAGCAGCGTGGTCATGAGATCAGCCACGCAATTGAATACGCCGATGGTCAGCGTGGTGGTCCCTTCATCCATGCACTTGGAACCCGCAATCGGAGGGAAGACCCAGTAAGCCTCGACAGGACTGCAGATGGTCAGTACCGCTGACTTCCACATGGCGAGTGAAGTAGCCCTTACGTGCAGAGTCCTATTCCAATGCCGGTGAAGGCAATGCCAAGCGCGACGACGAAGAACATGCCTCCATGTAGCACCCAGATAAACCAATCGATTCCGCTGTCCCGGACCAGCCGATAGTAAAAGCATATCAAAGATATGCGAGTGAAGGTGGCAGCCTGCACGAAGAGCAACTTGGCTGAAAATGCAACGCTGTAGCGAGACCCGTTGTCAACATGGAGAGCATTGTCTCGAGATACGTTCTCGACTCACATGTTGGCATTCTGGATGTCACCAGGTCGTATGTCCCATATGTGTCGATTCCAGCCGTATGATCGGTTGGCGAGTATCACCGATGTGTTCATGCCGAGAGTCTGGGAATTGGGTCAGGCATGAGGGAGTACGTAGAAGCTGGCATCTTGCTCACAAATAGCTATCAGACATGTTAGCTCCCGGCGAATGTGGCAGATATCGACAGTGTCGGACAACTCACCAAAGCCAGCGCCATCATCGTATCATCCAGTCCATACCACTTCTTCACCACTATCCGGGAGTAGAACCTCGCTACCACGGCTGCCACGACCAAGATCGAGAATATGATCAATAGCACCAGCAACGCCTCGCCTCTCGTCTTCGGGTTCACATAGTTTGGATCGGGAAATGACAGCAGCACGTCGAAAGGCGGGATTTGCATCACTGCAGCTTCTTGTCACCGCGACTATCGGGAATCGTTATCGGACTCTCGTCGTGGACCAGGCATGACCAGAGGCTGCGGTAGCAAGCGTTGCAGAGGAAAAGTAGAGATATGGTGAGAGAAACGACAGTAGAGACGACAAGCTGATGTTAGAATACGGCGAAGTCAGTCGACTGTGCCTGGCAGGGTACTGGCGGTAGAGACGAGAATCCCAGGTATGATCGAAAGTTCCGGCCCTAAGAGAACCTCAAGGAGCAGAATTCGGGGTGAACGTTGACCGGGATAAGATCCGGTCACGCATGAGTCGTGAATTGTGGAAAGAATACGGCGGTTCGCCTTTAAGGTAGACTTCCGTAGATAAGACGACTTACTACTAAATCGATGCGGCTACTCTTTCTACCGTAAATACCTCCTTATCTATCGCT